>OMNM01008431.1:6992-29979 GCA_900302745.1 Parablennius parvicornis
CTTTGTGGTTTTTTTTTTTTTTTTTTTTTTTTTTTTTTATTATTTGATTCAAAGTGAGAACGTATCACGTCTTGAGTATGTGTCTCTAGGGAGACAGAGTCTCATATCAGTCATTTACGGTAAGCGGAGTAATTTAAAAAATTAATCTCAGTGCTCCAGTAAGTGTTGAGAATTTCAGGCAGTATTTTTAAGGAAATGTAATTTCTTGGTTCCACAGTATTTTTTGAGTTATGCCAGCAGTGTACATGCTGTTCTCGAAGGTGTGAATAAAACAGGTGTGGTGGTGGTTTAGAAATGTGGGCGTGCTTCACATTAAAACAGGATCTGCTGTTCTTTTGTCAGCTGCTGTTCTTACCATTGGTGAGCGTAATAGTTCCCCTTTACTTCTTCATAAATGAGTATTTGAAGACTAATTTTGAACACAGATTATTTTCAGCTCATGTGTCATGGTAAGTCATACCAATTTTCATAACAGTCCTTGGGTACGTCGTTTGGTTTAACAGTCAAAGTGGCTTATCTGTTTCACTTCCTCTTGTTCGAGGCACTTGGAAGCTCTCGTTGCTGGACAACATAGTGACCAAATGCAATGTCGTCAAACTTCCAGCCGTTATTTCTTCAGTTATCTTGGTTGTGGCACCATTAAAGGTCCCTTTGTGTGAGTGTTCAGCTGTACTAAATGTATAAGCGTCATTGTCTCAGCCTCCAGTGCTCTCCATTGGACATGCACGCCATGTGACATCGACTCACTGGTCAGAGGGATGAAATTCATCATTGCTGCAAAATTGTTGGCTGACCTGTATAAACGGTGTGAACATGAGTTGCAAATTTGGCCTTGGGGAGGCTTTGAATAACTATAAGTAGATAAATTGGTTTTATTAATTGATATTTTTAATATTGGATTGTTTGAAATGTTTTATACAAGCATAATTAATGGAATTACAGAGATGAAGCTTATTTAGATTTCATTGGATCAGTCGTCCAAAGCTCATAATGTACAATTGAAAACAAGGAACATGAGCCATTTTGTATATAAGATGGAGTCAACAATCGTGTGGTAGGTGAAATAAATACCGGCAAAAAACATTTTTTTTTTTTTTTTTATCTTCCTTCATCTGCTTCTCATAAGGTTTGTAACAGAATCGTACTAACCAACGAAACAAGGCTTTGCACTTTGTGTTATTTATCAAAATGCTACAAATGCTTGACCGAAAGACCTTAGTCAGCATTTAAAGTACTTTATTTAACACTTTATTTTCACCCATATTCAAATTAAGAAAATAATAAGAGCGTTTCTAAATGCCCCTATGTTGCAGACTGAAGTTTTTTTTTTTTGTTTTCTTCTTGTTGTTGTGATGACATACACTTAACACACTGATCCCTGGTGTTCTCCTCTAAAAACAAACCCAATCCTCAAAATCTGCCCTCAAGCGCTGCCTCATGCCTCGCATTCTGTCTCCCACGTCATCCCAACAACCAATTATTTGTAGAAGTACAGATAGCCGCCAGGGGGATGACCTGCTGCTGGGCCTGAAAACATGAGGTCACTTGATGTTTATTCCTGGGGGAATTGGAAGCAGCAGTTCAATTACAACTCTGTGTCTTTTTGTCCAGAGATCTTGTTTGGTTTGAGTGTTCTCCTGGGTCTTAGGCCCAACTGTTCAAGTCTAAAACACTCATTTCTTGAGGACATTTATTGACAAATCCATAATTTTCACTAGTCTGATTGCACGTATGAGACTTTACCTGTAAATGTCAAAACAAACCTTTGTTTTTAATTGGCTCATTTAATTGGCTCATTTTGGAGCATGGAGTCTTAAAATGCACAATCACATCGCCAAAAACCTTTCAAACTAGGATAAACTTCAAAATGGCCACATACTGATTAGGAGCAGCACCCAGTCCTAATGCTTAGCAGTCAAAGATATCAATGTGGAAATTGCACGCTCTCCTTATTGGCTTACCCAAATTTCTAAAGACTTGGTTTTGAGAATTCAATGAATGATTAAAATTAATTTAAGCTGCTGTCACAGAACAAGCTCCAATAGAAAGTGATACAAATACACTAAGAACATGGTTACATCAACTATTAACAGTTATTTTTACAGAATTTTGAATAACTGCTATACCTTTGTTAAATCTAGTTTCTCAGTATTTTTTTTTTTAAATATGATTTTGGTTTTACATCATAATTAAATGTAAAAAGAAAAAAAAGGTTGTTTTACAAGGTTAGATTAACAATGTATGAGTGTCACCGAGGCCACTGAGGTCTTATTCTCACTTGAAGGTATTATTGGTACATCCTGTTATTACAGCTTCAAATGTTCATTCCACCGCAAAGATATCGGTTCATCCTCACTGTGAAACAAAAAAGTTTCAGTTTTAATAAAAAACAAAACAAAAGTTGAAGCCAGTATTCAAATACAGTGGAACTTGACAGATTACAGAAACACAGTATTGATTAGCAATCACAGTTTTATTCCCTTATTCCCTGAGCTGTTATGGGATATTAAAAATAATACTTGAGATTTAATTTGGCTTAAAAAAAACCCAACAAATATAGAGGTTAAAAAGATAATTTTTCATCCCTGCTTTTAGATATAGATGTCTGCCATCGAGGTTGACTATAAATTGATCAGTATGAACGACGGTGTGATTGCCTGTTTCTGTTTTCTTTGTGACCGCTGACGGTTCCAGCTCCTTCTTTCATCTAGCATCTAGTTCCCCACAACCCAGAGCTAAATGAAGCATTATCGAAGATGGATCGATGGAGTTGTGCTTCCCCACTTACAGTTCACACTCATGGAAACAGAACAATCTTCAACAGAAATAAATTATAAAATGTTATGGTCTTCTTCCATGTGGTTTGTTTGTAACCAGCAGCCATGGAAGTCGGCCCCAAACAGAAGAGCAGCAGCACAGTGATACTTTATGGAGCCTTTGGGCTTCACATACACTCTTATGCCTCGTAGCATACAAACACAGTGACCTCCTGCACTTTTACTTTCGTTAGTTTTGCTGATTCTCTGACGCTTTTGCAGCAATGTAGCATCAAATAAAGACCAACTGGATTTTTCTTTTATGATTCTTCCCGAAAAATTATGAAGAGTGGTGTTCTTTAGAAACCTATATCGGACACAGAAATCCTTCCTCATGCATTATTCGTAACTTCTTCAAACTACTGATATTTGAACCAGCAGCTGGGCATAAGAGTTATCTCTCAGATGCTCTGAACACTGCATATCCATATGAGCCTCACCTTTTTTGTCATTGTTGTTCAGGGATACAGAAGACTGCTCGGAGCCTCTTGCACACATAGATGTTTTGTTTGGTATGCTGCAGGCAGAGGTAGGTTGTTAGCAGCTTTGAGTATCTTTTCTTGCCACTTGACTTGGCAACAGCTGGAGACGGCAGCCGCTCACGGTCTCAGCATTGCACCTACCCTGACTTTTAGTGCACGGGCACGGCGCGTGCCAAATGGGAGGCACGGTGAGAGGAACTGCAGCAGCGACATGGAAAGTATTGATTTGTGTCTGTCACATAGATTAGTCGCTCATGTCTAACTCATGGCGACTCTTCCTCCAGCTGTGACCATTCTATAATTCATGGCGTTACAGTCCGGCTGACAGATGGAGCTGAAATAGAAATCTTTCAGATCTATACTTCCTTTGAACTGGATCACATTTCCTCCTCAGAGTATCATTAGTTTGACAGGTGCGTTCACACACCAATTCACTAGGAAATCTAAATTCTGATGTGATGAGTGGAATTTTATAAAAAAATTGAACGATTGCTCGTCTTTTTGTGGGAGATGACTGTACAAAGTCAATAAGCCATTTGATGGAAGTCTCAGACTGTCTGCTAATCCAAATGTTTGGGCTCAACAGAGTCACTGACTTCATTTTTGGAAGAGTTTAAACATCTGTACAAATACGATGGCAATCAATTGTTGAAATGTTTCCTTTTTGACTAAGTTCAGTTTTCTAAATACTTCCTGGAACTGACAAATGTGTCAGGCTCATTTTATTTCTAAGTCGTTTTTTCTCTTGATTATTGAGGATTTGCCTTAGATTTGATATAAATGTATGTCATTTATCATGTATAGTGCATACATTTAGTTTTTCATATGGATCTTGAGATACGGTGGCCTTATCAAATGGGGTTAAAAAAAAAGTGAGCTCGTCGGGTCAGACATTGTGTTCTCACACTTTATGCTGGAATCTTGATTTTTTTTTTTTTCTTTGGCTTGTTTAATACAATTGATAATATTATGGTTTCTTGATTTAGCTTATCTCATTAGTAGTACTTTTTAATCTCATCTCTCAGAACTGTGGTTGAGGGACTTTCTTCATGGAGTCTGCATGGTCTGTGTGTGCGTGTGTGCATGTGTGTTTTCTTTAGGTTCTCTGGGTTTAAGCAAGTGTTTGAGGTTAATCTGTGGCTAAATTGCTTGTAGGCGTGACTGGTGACCGGCGTTCAGGGTGTCCTGCATTCACCCAGAGTCAGATACGATCGATTTGAGTTAGATGTTATAGAAGATGACTGGATGCACTGAACGAGTAAAGATCTATTCTGCCGCTCCCTTTGTAAAAGTCACCACAGCAAGTCCATTGCAGCTTAGACTTGGCTGCTTTTTATTCTGAATGCCCGTCCCGCCCCAACCGGGAAACAACACTCATTGTCAAGTTGGAATCTGTTGTGCCACCAGCTTAGCTTACTGAATTTCATTTATGCAGTTAAAATATTTGCATATGAAAGAATATTGGAAGTATTACTCAGTCTCATACTGCATATAAAGTGTTCAACTCACTGCGCTTGCTCAAACCTAAAAACACTGACCAAAAAAAAACTGGCTGTGCTCGATTACTTCTCTTCCATAGTTGTATAATTCGCTGCATGTACACAGTCAAAACAACAACCCGAGTCTCACAACAGACAGGATCAGTGTGAGGGAGGAAGAGTAACTTTTCGAACTGGTTATTTTAACATCCCCCCCCTTTTCCATGTGCAGGCGTACTGTGAGAAGGAGAAGCTGGACAGAGCTGTGCTTTCAGATCGAGGATCTGACACAGAGAGAAACAGAAGAGTCTGGCTGAGCATCCCTCAAAATGAAGAAGAGTCGGAGTGCACACGGGGTTACGCCGGGTGACGTAAGTGCTGATTCTTTCCAACCGTCCATCTGGTCAGCCATGGATCGATCGCTGCATTCATTACACTGTCTAATGTGAATTGCCTCCAATCTGAATGTCCTTATCTTACCTTTTACCTTTTTTTCTAAGTCTATCATCAAACAGGTTTTTTTTTTTTTTTTCCACACGTACTGTGAATTTTCTTGGTTGCTTGCTCTGTGTTTCTTCCAAAATAAATTTACAGTGAGCTCTAGCAGGGAACACACACTGGCAGTGAGATGCAGTATGTCTTTGCGGTGGTCAGTGACTCATAAACAGATGACTACTGTACACAACAGATCGGCAGGACACACACTGCAGCCAGGGAGATGGCGTGCGTGTGCGTGTGCGTGAGTGTGTGTGTGTGCGCACATGTATTACGAAGCTACAAATGGTGGAATGACATTGGAAGTATGTGATAAGTGTGTAAAAAAAACCAAACATTTCACACAAGGAGTATTTAGAATATTATTTGCATGGAATTAAGGATCAGAGAAGGATGGGGATCTGACAGAAAGGCCCATCTGTTTCTCCTGCATGCCAGTGGTGTTTATGACTGGGCCGGCTCACCAGATCATTTACTGTGACTTTGTCCAACTGCAGCTTAGGGGCCAAGTTTAATTCTCGCTATTAAAAGTTTGTCTGGTGCCACTTGCCTTCCATCATTCTCTAACGTCTTCAACATTTACTGCTGCCGAGCCACTGTTATATTCTAACGATCGTACTCATTATGAATTACAATCGAGCACCAAAAATCAGTTTTTATCTTAATTTTCTCAATATTTCAGCTAATTTTCCGATAGATGTGCCTGTGATCTAGTCAAATAATGAGACGTATCTTCATGACATGGATGGATGAATGGAGTTGAATTGGTAGACTCATACAACACTTCCAACTCGAATGAAAAACCACCCGTAGGCTCTGAGTCTGGCCCCACGGTAGGGGGTAGTTGAGTGTGATCAATTCTGACTCCTGCACAGCGCGTCGCTGCCAAACTCTGATGCAGCTTGTAGTCAACATTTATATAATAATCTGTTCCCTGTCAGTTGGATGACTATGTTTTCCTCAAGTTTGAGTGTGAACAAACAACATTTGGCAACATTGTTTAATAAATAGGAAAAGTAAAAAGTGTCAAAGACACTTCCACAGTAAATATGATTAAACAGTACACTTCTGTGTTAAAGGGAGCCTATTTTATTCTTTTATGTGTTTTTTTTTCTTTTAGCCTGTATTTTCTGAAAACTCCAATACAGTAATTAGTCACATTTCATAGTTTGAAAAAAAAAATAAGAAAATGAAAAAGCCAATCTATTTTTCTAGCTTCCTGAGCACATCACTTCCAACATTCAACCATGTAGTGCATGCATGTAATTTAACATTAGCCGTAAACACCTTTTGTCTTTGCCCAGAGCAAAGGGCCATTTAAGAAAAATGAATGATAAACCGATGTCAGCTTATACAAAATCAGAACTCATACTTTCCAGCACTCCGCAGAAGTCAGAAAACCGTGAATTGGGGAGATACATGTACTGATTAAATGTAAGTGATTGCTTATTTCTTGTGGCATTACTTTCAAAACTTTGTCCCCAATAGTGTTCTAGCAAACTGTATATTTTTTAGAAATGATTATATGATGAGGAGTCAACAGGTAAGCTCAGTGATTTGGAAAATCAAACATAGCAAAGCTCCAGTCATATTTTTATTGAATGTTATTTAATTTAATTTATTTATTTGTTTATTTTACACTGTTCAAACTACACTACTTTGTTTTATCTGTGCAATCTGAAAGGCGATCACACACCCTGACTTCCATAGTTTCTATGGGCAAAATACAGTCATCACTTAGCCTTAACATATTTAACATATTACACTTAACATATTTTTTCATTCCTAAGAAACAGGAGTACCTGGAGAAAATCCAAGTATGCACAGGAAAATATATGCCATGCAACATTTGCCTCACAAGAAAGCAAGACTCATCAAACAGTCCTGTGATGAAGGGTGTCGGCAGATCAACATGTCGTTAACTTTTGTCATTTCACACTTTGACATTGTTTAATATGGACATCCATGCAACATCTGCCGCAGAAAAGTTTTTGTTTGAGCAAAAAACAAATAAGAGTCGAGATATCTGAAATGCTGAATCACCCTTGACTGGAAATGTATAACAACTGAATAATTAAAGCCCAAATTCTCTTTTCTTTTTGGCTGCAAGATTCAATAATTTAGTCACTACATAGAGTGGTGGTGTTGGAGATTTATCTACTCCTTGAGAAACCCGATTTATTAGAACCTTCTTTAAGGCTTTTTGGAAGTATCCCAGAGAAGGTCTCGAGTTGTTTAGGTTGTGTAGCCAAGCACAAGCGTGTCGTCTCTACCAAGAAAACACTTTGTCCACATCTGTTTGACTCTGCAGCCACACAGCCTCTTTTGAGTTCTCTTTTTTTTTTTTCATCCAACTATCTTCCTATTAATGACCACATTTGGGTACATGAAGGTAAAAAAGTGTCTAAATATAACATCGTTTGGATTTCGAGAATTGTCAATATCCTTATTTGAGTCTTGGCTTGTATATACACATTCACTGTGATTGAATCAGCAGTGTTTCCTCCTTCAGGTGTAATTTGGATCATGGACAAGAAATCAATGAAGACTTAAAATGACATGTCAGATGCAGTTGAGGAACAATTCATAAATAATTTAGCTGCGAAACAGCAACACTGTGACACAGCGACAAGAGGGTACTTACATCTCTCATTATAACATTAGTTTGACAGGAGTGATTGTGCACGTAGGTCGAAAAGACCCAGAGCAGTCATTGAAACAGAGTTGTGTTTTGCCAGATTTCATTCTCACCTCTTTTCCCGAGGACAGAGGGAATGTGTCTGGAAAAGGCAGCCACAATAAATCAGACAAATTGAATTTCCTGGAGAGAGCACGGGAGTCAGCAGAGTTGTGTTCACTGACAATCAGAAAATACTACAGACTCCTTTCTCTGTCAATGGTTTCTCTAGCCATCTCTGGGGTTCATTTATTTTTTTCTAATCAAAAGTGTTTCTCTTTCTCAATCCTGGGGCTCTGATCTGCTGGTGAATCTATATTTTTTAGTCACTTTGACAGGAAGAAGGGATGAAAAAGTCCTTTCATGTATCATCCTTCTTTCTTTTCAGTCACCACCATCACGCACTGACACTAGTCCCTCTCCACTCATTCAGTCACATGCACTTTGGTTTCAATCAATCATTTTCACCCATTGAACAAACAATTTGGACTTCACCGGCGCTCTTCCCGAGGCAGCAGAGAAAACACACAAGTGTGAGCAGATGACAGTGTTGGCAGCACATGTAGTGATTCGGCTCCAGCTCCCTGGGTGCATCACATGAGGACGGAGGTCAGTTTTAACTTCTATGCTAAGTGCTGTGACTTAACCTGACAACAAGGGGTGACAGGTGACCTGTCCAGAGTGTTTTCTGCCTGCCTATTGTAGAATTAACCTAAAGAGACACGCTTACTTATTCACGCCCATCATCAACTAACTATACACAGGTGACACACTTTAAAAAAAGACAAATCAATTCTGACTTTAACAACCACTTATAAGTAATTCCTCAATATCCCTGTCATCAATATCCTTATCTACTCTTCTTATTTAAAGCTCTCCGGCCTGATTTGTTTTTCTCTCTGTATGCATGAAACACAAATTGAAGGTTGTGTATGCCGACAAACTCAACGGCTCACTACTGTTTCTGAAGTGCTTCCTTGTTGTTTCAATGAATCACTGGGGGCTCCTCACTAGAAACCTTCAGACACGTTAAATGCACTATTTATATGCACCGCTACTTTATAAAAGTGTTGAAGGCCTACAGCAGTTTTCTTTTCCTTTTAAAACTGTTTACCCATCTTTGACATTTGTTTTAGCCAAATCAAGGATGTGGTGGGGGCATAAGGTGGATGTCACCAACCTTGGGTAACACAAATAGTCACACAGGCACACATTCATTGTTTTGACTGTTAGATGAAATCAAAATACCCAGAAAAAAACTCTTACATAGACTCAATAAAATCATGCAAACTGAGTCTTGTTATGTATTTATTGAATTAAGGATGCATGCCGGGAAAACAAATTGTTTAGATAGTGATGAAACCTTGATACCTATTAGCATCGGAGCAACAGTGTCTCTGTGCTAATGTGGTCTCTTAAATTAAATCTCCTCATGTTTTACCAAAATAATTTTTATTCTGCATTAATTCGCTCGCATTTTACTATACTTGTTTTCTGTTTTTCATTTTAATACACACCATTTTGTTCACCTTTTCATCAGATTTGACCTTGAGTATTTGACTTGCAGATGTGGAATCTGGAGCAAAATATAAGCAAGTCTGCAGTACAAGCTGCAAATACTTCATAGCAACGCACCTATAAGAGAACAATCTATTAGACTGTCAATACCATACACAAAACCACATTTAATGTCCTGAAGTTTCTATAGCATCTTGACATCCTGAAATGAGATTTTAGTGACATTTCTCAAAGATGATTGATGTCCTAGGAAATTTTTTTTAATTTATTTATATAAAGAAGCACTAATTAACCCCATCTTGTCTGACAGGAGACTAAGGAGCCTCACCCGGGACAGTTTTCCATGGGCAGCACTCTCGGAGTGGAACTGTGCAAAGTCCACAGGCGCTTTTCTGGCAACCTGCAGCTGCCTCCATTGTCATGGCGACAGGCGGAAAAAGAGAGGGACAGGGGCAGACCGCTGACACCAGAAGAAGATCCAGTGACCCATACCAGACCCACCAGCCTTCCCATCGCGTCTCTGCCACGCATCGACATCACGCAGGCCGACCCCGACAGGTGAGGCTCGGGGAGAGCAGATAAACTGTCAGCTAGCAACGGTCTGTGGAAGTCCTCCATTTTTAAAATTTTTTTTATTCATTTCATTCTATTTCAAGGCCCGTGTTGTTGTTTTTTTAACTTTGATTTGATAGAGTCAGTATTTCTAAACAGCGCGAGCATCCAGTCGCAGTGAGAAGCTGGTATGTTTTTCTCTATCGGCTTCTAACAGTAGATTTGCAAACTAACAGTGAAGTTGAAGTTACATTTATTTTATATTATTTTACTTTAGCCTGAAACTGTCTTCAGCAACATGTTTCAGTTTAGTTTACTGAAAAATATAACCATGAGTCCTCTTGGGAAAAGCACTCAGATTGGAAAAAATATTTTGGCAGTCGTATAAATAAAAACACAAATAATTCTTAGGTTGTTTTTGTTTCTTCTGCGACACAGTAATTGTGAATTACTGTAAATTATAGAATAGTGTTTTTTCATTTCTCTCTATTTTACATGATTAGATGACAATTGGTCCTTCATTGATTTTTTTTTTTTTTTTGCTTTGAATCATGACAATTCCCCTCAGTGAACTACACATAATTATGTTATTTTTTACTTCAGAGATGCAGCATATTCTACCATCGGTTGCTTTCATCTGGAAAATTAGACTGTTTTTGACTTATTTTTGAAAGCATGGGTGACATTAGACTGGAAGAAGGGTCAGAAGTTCGAAGACCTTTGTTCTTTTCATGCTGTTTTCCAGCTTTTAGAGACGAGTTGTTTCAGACTCTGTGTCCGATTGTTGACGATGTTCTTTTTTCATTTTTATTGTATTCTAAATATTGACTGGAGGATACCTGGATGATATCCGACAGCCAAATAATTAATGAGCCTAGTCCATATTTCTTCAAGTTTGTGTGAAATATTTTATTCCACCATTGTGTTATAATTTTCCTTACAGGAATCAGGGAAAGGCTGTAGTTCTCAAATAACGGTAAAGTGGTTGTAAAGCGAGCCTGGTATTGAAACCGAGCTTAAAAATAAAGGCACTCGGGTTTCAGGGTTGGACAGAAACTCTCCACTCACAGTTGCAAGCAGGTGATGAGCAAATATCTGTTACAAATGCTGCACTCTTGCCCACACATGGCCGGGATTTATTCCGTGATTGTTTATATGAGACAAAGAGGGATTTGCTGAAGTGAAAATGAAACTCAAATAGCACTTCGTAATATTCTTTATTTTCAACAGTCTTTGTTTATTGCCTCCTGTAACAGACGAAGCAGGTCTGCAGTGACTTGAGGATCTATTGAGCAGCACTGACGGACCGTTATTTAGGAGTGTTTGTTTCAAGTCGTCATGCTGTTCCTGCTCTGGGCTGAGTTTGAGCTCAGAACAGACATTTATCAACCTTGGGAAGAAAAAAAATCACTTGAAAGAGATAATACATGGAGTTTGGCAAATAACTGAAGAAACAATCCCCTTCATATCGTAACTTAAGTAAAGTTGAAATTATTTTTACCAACATGTTTGTCTTCTATACAGTTTAACTCCATGTGAAGTGTATGTTTTACTGCAAACAGGATGAGATTGTGAGACATCAAAGGGATGAGCACAACAGGGGGTCAGACCACAGTGATGGATGCAGATGCCACGAGTAGTCATGAGCCAAACCCGATGTCACAGAACAAGATTTTTCGTGCTGAAAACTTAGAATAATGAAACATCTTTTGAAAACAATCAAAAATGTGTGTTATTGAAAAGTACAACTAGATGCTTGCAAAGTGCCAGAGTTTTTTTTTTTTAACTCGCTGATAGCTGCAAAAATACTTGCTCAACATCAGTGTTTATGATTTCTCGCTGTCTAATTCCGTATTTAATCTGTTGCTTAAGTTAGTTTAGTTAGATGGGTAGATTTAGTATTTATGTCTGCTCAACAACTTTTCTAAAAACTTCAAATAAGATCACAAAAATAAATAAATATTGCATTGCTCATGAAATATTTTGATCTTTTTCTTCAGTGACTGCATAGCCTGTTACCTGCTCACGTTATTGTTGCATGATCTGAAAATGTCCACCTTCTTGTGATGCCAGAAAAGTAGCGTTGGGGCCTTTGAATGAATTCTGTGGCAGTCAGAACTTTTTGGCCTTTTTACATATTTGTGAGAATTTTCTATTTGTGGCAGGTGGACAGCTGCTCTCAGTGTCCTTGGTGTGCCAATCCTTTTCAAAAGCAGGTTTCATTCAACATCTGCTTGAACTGCGGTGCGGATCAATTGATGTTCAAATACAAAGAGTCTCTAAGCACTCTGAATAAAGGAAATCCTTCTGCTGTTTTAACTCCGTTTTATAAGCTGCTCTTGAGTTCTTAGCTGAGGAAAGTCCCGCCACACTAATCCAACACAAAGTGAATTTTATTTACTCAGGAAGGCTGCATTATTGTGAGCTTTTTGTCAAATAGTACATTAAGTTATATAGTGATTTATTATCTGATAATGGCAGTTAGTTCATCAGTGCTACTTAGCAATGCTGTGTTAAACACTTTTTAACAGGTGAAGAACAGCTGCAGGTTGATTTAGTGTCACAAGCGTCAGATAAATTGGGGATTGGTGATCTGGAAGTGATGTGCTCACCTTGCCCTGAACCTCGTGCTGATTTTTAAAATATCTTCCATGTAATGCATTTCTTCTCTTCAAAGGTTTCTATTCAGAAATCCTTCCCCATTTTTATCTTTAAACTCAAATGTGATTTATTGTGTCTTTTCAGACTTTGTAACTCTGTTATGAATATTTCTAAAAGCATCGCTCATTGTCATGACGGGCAGCTTCTTTCTTTCCTCCTTTGATCCCAGCCAGATGGAAGGTTCTGGTTGTCCTCATGTTTCAGGAGACATGCAGGCAAACAGACTGTAAGTGTTTTTAGAGAGCTTTAGTGTCCAACAGGCTCTGTTGCTGCGGACGTAAACACTGGAAAAGGATCACATTAACAATGAATCGTGTTAAAAATGGGATTTATTATGTCAGAACTATAAAATAAATATTTAATTCCTTCACCCTCCAGTGTTCTCCAAGCCCTTTAAACTGGTATTAGAGTACAATCGACCTTATGAGCTGCTGTTCAAAGTACCTAAAGAGACTTTCAAATGCGAAAATGTCAGTCTGAAATGATCTGTGTGGTGATCATAAGATATATGACCTGAATAAAGTCAAGTTGAAAGGTCATCTCCATAGCTCTGTGCAATCTGATGCTAGAAATGTCCAGACGTATGGCGCACACATCCTTTGTTTGTCAACTCGATTTATAAGCACTGTGCATTAAACAAAAATCTAGATTTTCAATTTTAAAGCCGCTCTCTCACCATGAGCTCTGTGATTTAATTAAGGTGACGGACGGGTGAGGCGGTCAACATGCGGACTAATCTGCAGTGTTTTACTATGGGAGGGGGAGCACAGACGGTCAGATAAACAGAGTGACTGCCAGTCCCGTTCTCGGTGCTCCAGCCCAGATCTGCCTGTTAGCGTCTGCCAAGCCGACGTTATTCCAGCACGTGGCCTGTTACCGGACAGAAAGGGGGTCTGGCTCTGTGTGTGTGTGTGTGAGGGAGTGAGCAACCAGAATCAGTGATTTTTGTTTGCTTGATGAGGAGGAAGGAGGTGGACGCACGAAGGATGTTGCGGCGGTCCCCTTGGTGCAGAGCGGGGCACTTTGACTTCAGTGAGGAGGTGGTCAGCAGAGCTCACCTCTCAGCTCCCAGGTGACTTTTAATCAGTCTTCTTTTGTAATGTTTCTTTTTGGAGTTTTTTCACGTGTGGTCTGTTGTAAAGGTCATTGTTACATAGCACTGTTAAATACTCGGGGCTATCGTAACTTGTGGAAGAATTTGTCTTTCATTCGTTTGCTGTAAGATTTACAGTTTATCCCGTTGTAGATAAACACAGTGGTAATATGGTTTTCTGTTTGCTTATGACAGATTAAAAGATTAAATTGCTGTTGGTAAAGAATTCCACTAAGGTTGAGTGAAGTTGGGATTTGAATGACGCAAATCGCCACATGGATGACGTTGATGATTCCAGAGTGTGTATGTAATGAGTTTGCACATTTCATATTAATCCCAGCTTTTCTGAGAGAGGTGTGGGACTGAGTGTCTTAGTGGGACAATGTTAATCTCACATGAAACAGAAATTACAGAGAATGCAGAAAGGGGGTTTAATATGTGTAATGGAAGCATTTGTAGAGGAGAAAGAATATGATTTTAATGTGACTCCACTTGTGCCCGTGTGTTTTTGTGGTTTTTGGGGGGTTTTTCTGGATCTGTTGCTGCTCTTGCACTTTGACCTTTGGCCTTTAAATTCTGCTCCATCTGTCATCATTTTATTACACAATAGCTTGACCCCTGCCTCTGCATCCACTCAATGGCGACAAATGGATTATGTCTGTCTGTGCATCGGTTTCAGATCCATTGTGGTATCAGACAATGACAAAGAAGCATTACAGATAAAAATCAAATGGAATAGCATAATTTCGCTTGAAGCTCATTGGTTTGTTTCGGCTCTCGGCATTTTTTTGTTGGAAAAGTTCACGATAAGCACTGATTAGATTAACTGACATATTGAATATATTTTCGATGTAAAAGCCAAAGGTGAATATACATAAGTTGCATTAGTGATAAGTGAAACACATATCTGAAAATATAGGGAGCTGATTAGTGTTTCTCGGATAAATGAGCTGCACATATATTATTTTTTTTTTTTTTTGTGTGTGTGTGTGTGTGTGTTCCAGATGGAACACAAAACTGAGCAGCAGATAAGAGCAAAACAGCTCCATCTCTCACTGACCCGCAAAGTATACTCATTTAATGAGCACAATATTTTGGTTATATAGGCTTTGGGTAAATGGATAAGCGATCATTATCAGGTCCATTCAACAGACTCTTTCCTGAATAAGATTTTGCACATTAGTAACAATCAGCAGCTTATTTAGAGTCCTCATGAAACATTATTTGAAAATCAGCTGAACAACATTAAACTTATATTCACACTGACTTTACTACTTTAAAATGACTAAATCTATCATCACATCGTAATGATTTATATTCTGAAATGTTTTTGAAACTGATGACAAATATGTCATTGTAATACTGTGTTTTTTAAAGCTACAATCTTTTTATCTTTTCCTGTCTGCAGCTTTGAAGTAGAGAATGGTCCGTCATTGTGCTGCAGTCCTTCAGACCCACAGGCGTCTCCGGGTTCAGGTCTGGTTCTCCATCCTAACCTGGCGGGTCACGGCCAACGTCGGGAATCTTTCCTTTACCGATCCGACAGCGACTACGAACTCTCACCGAAGTCTTTGTCTCGAAATTCTTCCATTGTTGGAGAATTGTGAGTTGTTTAACATAAACTCTCTGTCACTGAGCAGCGGGCTGCTGGATTGTGTTTAAATCAGTCTTTGCTTTCATTACATCTCATTTCAGGCATGGCGAGGACTTGATTGTGACTCCATTTGCTCAGGTAACAACTGCGTGAAATCCAATAGATGCACTTTAAAGAACATCAAAGTCAGATTGTTAATGGCTAAATAAAACACATTTTTTCCCCAAGGGCTTTTAGATGGAAAGTGGTGCATTGATCCAAAGAACAAAGTGGAACACTCTACATTTAACTATTCTGCCCTCTGGTGGTACAAAGTAGTCAAAACACCCTGCTGAGAAAGTTTACTTTTTATAATCGAAGATTTCTTGTTTGATGTGTAGTAAAAAAAAAAAAACGTTGTTTTTTAGTTTCCACCTAGAATATTTTTTCATTATTTAAAACACTTGATCAAGATCAGATTCCAGCTCACTGGGATATCACACATCACAACTTTGAATTCATATTCAAGAGTAAAACAGAAAAACTTTATTGTGGAAAGTGTTCATGGAAGCATGCTCAGATTTCTTTCTCCACGGTGGGTGGTCATATCTGAACTAACTAAAAGGAACATTTTGTTTAAACTCTCTTATGAGAACAGAATCAGTTTCTAGAATGATTTAATGCTGCTTTTGGCTTATCTGACCTCTTCTTTCAGGTTCTTGCGAGCCTTCGGACTGTGAGGAACAACTTCACCACCTTGACAAATGTGCAGTGTGTATCTAATAGGTGGGTCACCTGGTTTTTCATTACTTTGTTGATTTGTGCACATACAGGAGCAGTATTTGCTCATGCACTTGGATTGCTGGTTTGGGTATATTTGTGCTTAGATTTTGTTGGAGAAAAAAGGGCATAAATTTGTTTTGTTTAGGTTGGAAATACCACAATGGCTCACTTGGGGGCGCCAGTCCATCAGAAACAGTGTTAATACTCATGACAGTATACAATCTGTTATGAAGCCTCCTCTGGGAATCAACCATGTATTTTAACAGTGTTAAAAGCACTGAAACCTTAAACTGTCACCATCATCTCATGGTGGAGGGGGCATCTATGTCATCCTTTTGTTTTTCATCTTTTTTTTTGACGCACGAACCGTCATTCTCATGCCTGAATTGGGTCAGTGGCTGCAGCTGCGTCACGTTTTCCAGCAGTGGACATTGAGTCAATGTGACCTCAGAGAGATGGGTCAATATGAGCCTGACATCAGTTCAGCTACTGAGGTAGCATCTGTCTTGTCTTTGCGGTGGAGCAATAATGTTTGCCTTGAAAAGAAATCCAAACCGTGCAATAGATAAATATTGTTTGTTGTTTGACATGGCTACAGATTTTAATATATTGTGAATTTTTTCACAGGAGGTCTCCGGCCGCAAATCAGCCCTGTGTCACTAAAGTCTGTCTGTCAGGTGAGTTCTCTGTAAATAATCCTGATTTTGATGTTAGGACAGATTATGCACCTGATTAATGGAGTTTAAAACAACCTTATTAGTTAATTCAATAAAAAAAGGCACTTGGTAACAGTTATAAAACAAGGCTGTAATTATGGCTTGTTCGTGGTAGAAACTGTGTCAGCTCTAAGAAATCAAAGTTTGCTGCTTATAAAGTATATTTTGCCAAAGAAATGAATAAAGAGCACTGTTAGTAATAATAATATTAATAATGATAATAATAAGAAGAAAACCATTGATCCAAAAACAATAAGCTCTTTTAATCAGGGACAATTACAATGCATGCAACTATAAATGCATAATAAATGAAGAAAAACAAGCCTGCTTGAATACTTAGTAAGTTTTGGACACCATTTATTGAGAAAACTCAACTGCAATGGTCCCAATCAAGTATAGAAAAAGTTGACAAGAATGACTTTTCTATTAGTATGATGCACACTTTATCATAGCACCATTGAGCTGCAAGCGTGATTTTTTTTTTGTCTTCTAAAAGTTTATTTGGTAGAATCAAAAAATTAATCAAAATATGAACACATGAATTTGAACAGGTTTGACAACAGCTTTATTGTGACGTCTAGATGACTGAGTCAGAGTATCTCCAAAACTGCAGGTTGGCCTGAATAGTCCAACCCAACTGATCCACATAATTTGTTGCTCAAACTGCTGCACAAGTTACGACCGACACCCTGGTTCTGAAGGAAAGGTGTCTGAATACAGACAGTTTATGCATTTGGCTGCAAAAAGGGAGACCTTCACAATATTGCAGCTTGTGTCTTTGCCAAAATGCCAAATTAAATTCTGCAACCTATAAAAAAAATAAATAAAAAGGACTGGTAATCTTTTACAATATTTTTAAAGCTTCAAATGAAGTCCTAGAAGTTCACAATGCCTCCAGCAAAATGAAACGGTGTTAATAATTTCTACTTAAGTAAATTGACGTCATGGGCTTTGCAATTATCTTTCTACAGAACTGTGTCTTGGTGCCAGCTCAACAATTCCCACGTTGACATGTTGCATAAAGAATAAAAGACAAACCGTAGAAAGGTTTTAATGCTGAAATTCAGATGAAGGAGTGGAAGTGAGAGAGGAGGGGTTGGGGATATTATGGTAGTTCCTGTTGCGCTGGTTTTTCGAGTCCGATTGACGTCAGCATGGCTTACACATGGGTGCTCTCTACTTCCCATCAGCACAGATGGGCTGTGAGGAGTGTCCCGCAGCAGGAAAAAATACAAGACAACTGTGCGCCTCTTATTGTCCTTCCTCCTCCACACTTCTCACAAACCCTGACCTTCTCCAAGTAATCACTGATGAGTGAAGCGGTCGCTTTGGCCTCCATCGTGACGCACCCGGGAGATAGAGTTAAAAAAGAAAAAAACCAAATCTGATTAACTCTGAATTTGTCTGAAACATACGTTTTCCCCCTCTGCCCCTCTGCGGAACATCCACGTCATGAGATTTCCCTGAACATACAGAGAACATACGGTACACCTGCTGCTATATAATGGGGATTGTTGAGTTTGTTCAGAAGAATACAACAATTAACAATATCACACCGAAAGATGCCCTCATATCCTCCTCTGATCCGCTCTGGCTGTTATCCGTCAACTCTCCGACCGGAAAAGGAGAACAGATTTTTCCTGTTTTGCGGCCCTGTTTTTCAGTGAAGCAAAATCCCCCATAGTGCAGGAGATACAGTGCCTGCGTCTGTCTCTGCATGTGCTCGGCACAGGCAAAGTGAACTTGTTTTTTTTTTTTTTTTAATAAACTCATAAAGAGATTTAAGATAAATGCAGTAAAGCAGAGTCAAACGTGTTTGGATAAAAAGAGGAAAAAAAGATGTGGTTACACATAGACTAAGTTGATGACGGTGAGAGCGTTGGATGAAGTGAGATAAGAAATAAAAAAAGAGCAAAGGTTAGAGAAAGACGTCACTGCATTTGAACTTTTTTTAATGAAATGTCTTAAAGCAAGGCGAATCAGATGAAACGTACAGAAAGAGCAGGAACGTGACCGCAGTCAGTGGGTGAAAGGGCACGAGATGCAGACAATGAGGACCCGGGGGGGTGGGGGGTTCACTAAAAATCAGCTCAGCTGCAAGTGCGTCACTGTAGCATGTTTACACTGTTTTAACGTCTTACTCCGGTAACGTGAGGGGATTGCAGTCTTTCCCTCATATGAGTTTGGAGTTTATGCTTCAGGAACCAAATCAGCCCCACCACACGCAGTCTCGTGAGTTCAGCAGCCAACAAAGGGCTCACTCATTCAGATTATAGGCTTTGCTTTATATTATTCCCGATAAAGAGTACTTTTGAGGGGAAAAAAAAAAATCCAAATAAAAGCATGATTTTGATGTGTGACCGTGAAGGACTGGTGATTAATCAGTAACGGTTATCACTCGCCTGAGCTTGAACATTGTCACAGATCGTTATCGAGGGTACATCGTCAGTTGTCTGTGCAAGAGAGGGACGTCAAACCTTGTAATTATTTCTTGAGTGACCTCCAGAAACTTATTGCTTACCCTCAGAAATTAATGTTTTAGCTGGCCAAAGTGAAGTAGTGGGCAAAAGAAGACTACTTTATTCAACTGCTTTTCATTTTCTGATTGAAGATTTTTTTTTTTTGCATAGAAACTTGTATAGTGGCTTCTTTTTGATCCCTAAACTTGATACATAGCATAATCTTTATGTTGTATTCATTAACTTTAGTTTTTCTGCTCAAATTGCATTGATTGACATACTTTTTTTCCTTTGCCTCAGCATTTCAGTATCCATACAGTACTTACATTGCGTTGCAACATTTTTACAATTAATTTATGTTCATTTTTAAAAAATCCATTTACAGCAATGCTTTGCATTATAAAGTTCTCAAGATGAACTTTTGTACGCTAGTTTAATAAAGTTGATTTCATTGCTTCATAGTTCGTTCTCTCTCTTTATAGGTCAGTTTCTGAGTGGGCCCTTTTCCTGGAATCTACTGTTATTCAAGCTGTGAAGAATGAATTTGAATACAGTAGATAACTACATTCAGACATATGCATGCTTCGCCTTGAAACTTCTCAGACATGTGACTTCGTGCGTAAACGGCTGAGGGAGTGGGGCCTCACACAATAAGCACGACTCATTTTTCCTTTGTCTGGATTTGTAAACGTGTCCTGAAAGACAAGCAATGACAGCCGTCTCCAACATATCTGGTTACCTTGAGAGAATTTAGCAGGGCAAGAGTTTCTGTCGTTTACTGTTGACCTTCATACTGATATTAATAATGAAAGAGGAACTTTAAATCAAAAAGGAGCTTTGTAACATTAAGAGTTTTACTGTGATTTACAGCTTGATCAAGTATTGTGACTTAAAGGGGAGTTGTAATACGTTAGTAATGGAATGGAATGGAATAGAAGTCAAATGTTTGGCACTCTGTAATAATATTCCCATGATTAATTGAGAAAGTGATTTGGTTAGTTATTGCTGCAGGTATATGGGCATCTAAATTTTTGATTGCACTTGGTTGGCATTGTACTTTGCAATCAAATATAGCTTCTCATATTTGAAGTCATAAAAGACGGTCACAAACTTGAGTCGTTTTGATCCTTCATTTACAATCTGGACATGCTTTCGCAAGGCCACAGCAGCTGTGCTGCTCCACAGCAGGAATCCATTTCAGGTTTTCCAGGCTCACAGCCAGCGGAGAGGATCTGGCGGGCTGGAAGTGTGCAGCCTGGTTAAGTATTTGAATTATGTCATTGACGTCAGCACAGTCATAAACTTCCCCCTGGCCCATCCCTCAAGCAGCTCTTTGCCAGCACAGCTCCTACATTGTGAGAGAGCTGTCAAACAGGCCCAGATGAGGCATGTGTATTTGAAGGCTTTTGTTTTGATAGTTGATGTGATTATGGCCCAGTTGTAAACTATGAAGAGATATAATCAGTGAGGGTTTTAAAAGAGGAAAACAATAAAGTGGTAAGTTTCAGGGTTGGGCTATTACAGTAAATGTCATCCGTCCCACAGATGCAACAATAGTTTGCTAACATGATAATACACTCCTAACATACCACCTTCACTCATAAAATGAGAAACCAGAGAAACGCATGCTTGTTTTTATGGCCATTCTTTAATGAAATAGAGAATATTTAATGAGAAACAAACATCTTTCATGGTTGTGATTTCACTTTCTTCAGTATTTGACTGCATTTCTCTACACATCAATATAATATCAGTAATACAACAAATTAAGGGCCAATAAATCAGTGAAAGTTGAAGTTGCAAGTTGTGTTGAAGTAAGTACAGCCAGAAGTGCAGGTGAATCTTAAAACATTTTTTTAAATCTAAATTCAGTGGAAACATTTATTTGTACAATTTTTGCTTTATTTTCATCATCTTAGCTTAAAAGTCATTAAAATAAACATGCAGTATTTCCAAATCTTCTAATTGAGCAGTTCTTTGTTTTCTGAGTGTGCTCCCCCCCGTGCGCCCGCAATTTAGCAGTCTGAACAATAAAAATGCTTGAAACTATTCGGTTATGTTATGAGTGTAGAAATAACTGAGAAAACAATGAACTTTGAGATGTCGTATCTAACATATCTTTAACTTACCTTTTAAGTCTTGACTTAAACATCGAACACTGTTGCTCCTTTTCGTCATGATGTCAAAACACCTCTACTGTGTGAACAGACGTCAGCTAGTAGTTGCTACATATTATCACACATGAGAGTGCTTCTTTATTGCAACATATTACATTTTACTAGTGTATCCAAACAAATGGTCAGCAAGTGCTTGTGTGATCTTAGATGATTGCCAAAATGAGTGCCAGAGGACCTGCATGTTTTCAGCTGTCTCGTGGTTTCAGCACACCTGATGGTCGGGTGTGTAGGAACGATAAAACTCCTTAAACGTGCGGGTCAGTGGCTTGTATGCCCAAGCACACCTACGAAAAGAGACAATAAAACAAACAACCTTATTCTGTCCTGTTTGAATAGATAGAGAGCAATCATTTATAAGATTTAAAAATGGTGCAAGAGTAGCAAGGTTTCCTAAAACAAATATTAAATGATAAATTTTTCTAATAATGTTTTTTTTTCTTTTTTCCAATTGTGCCTTCACCGAGTTCACGATTACTCGTTTTGGTCACTCCCTTGTTTTGTTTCATAAGCACTTCTGTTGTTGTTTTTTTCCTGCTTTTCCGTGTCTCCCGTTTCCTTCTCTTGGTTGGCTGATGAATAATTTTGACGTAGATTGGAGGTGATGCAAAGGTGAATCATTACCTACCCCCCCTGCATGCATGTACACATGTCTGCGTTCGCTCACAAAGCTCAGAGGTGTTTACGTTTCAGCTGTCGGTGGTGACTCAAGTCTCTTTCTTTGACCCTCAGTCATTATTACGCCATTATTATTCACTGACTAGTCAAAGTAAGTCTGTATGAATAAGCCCAAGCTTTAGCTTCATCAGTCACTGTGTTAAAGTCAGCCTTACCGGGAAAACTCAAGTACTTCGTAAAAGCCTCAATTTGACATCAAACCTGTCAAACTGCTCACACAAAGAATGAATCAGTGGAAATTTACTAAAAATATTATTCAAACACTTGTAATTCACTACACCTCAAAAGAAAATGGAACACTGGGTTTTGCGTACTTACTTAGATTTTGACATAATGTTGTCATTGAAATCTAGACCATCTTCAGGGGGTACCGTGTAATTTTTACTAAAGTTTTTTACTAGAGTTTCCTAACAAAGTAAAACATTTTTCACACCGGTTTAGAAAAAGGATCTCAATACCGAACACACCGTTGGCTGTAGATTTACTTTAGGAGATGAGACGATGTAGCTTTGCGGGCCAAGATTTAAGCCAGACGCGGAGAGAAACGGGTTACTGGTGGCAGCTTGGGAACACAGAGAGGGGCAGTGTGAGGTGGATGTAAGCGGAAGGTGTTTCGGTGGGAGTGAAGGTTTGAGGCCAGCCCTGGTTGTTAGTGCAGTTGATGGCTCTTACAGAAGCTGGTTTGTGGCCCTACAGGGGGAGAGAGATAGAGGGGGAAGGTTGGGGGGGCAGACGGGGTCTGTCTGCACACTGAGGTCTGTTGTCCTCTTTGCAGCCTCCAGCATATGGCCAAAGCATTAGAACTTACCAAAAAAAAAAAAAAAAAAAAAAA
>OMNM01008433.1:5315-17239 GCA_900302745.1 Parablennius parvicornis
ACACACACACACACACACACACACACACATATATATATATATATATATATATATATATATATATATATATACAAGTCTAACGTGTAAGCTAATACATGGACTTACAAGGAAAAAGAAGTGGAGATGCAGAGAGGCCTCTGATTCTCTCAAGAAGTGGGTATTAATGCTGTTATAAAGACAAGAGGCACAGCTTTCACCTGTCTGAAAGAGCTGCAGGTATGAACTGAAATTTCAACTGAATATCAACTTAAACATAGAAAACAAGTACATTTAAGACAATATAATGCATTTATAATATCGGGGGGGTGGGAGGCATGATGTGATCAAAAGCAGAAAAGCATCAAAAGTGAATAAACAGAACTGAGGTTTGAAGAAAAGTCAACAATGAAATATAACAAATTCAACATGACCAAAAACAAAAAGCTTTTGTGAGAAAACACAGAAAAGTATTAACAAAATAATAAAACACTAAATCCTTGTTTACATGACATATTTAAACTGAAAATGGAAACGATAACAACGATGCTCGAAGTCACTGCAAATAGGGAAAGGAAGCTTTTCTGAAGCGATTCTGCATGTGCTCACTGCAGCCATAGTAAATAGTGCTCCTGCAGATGTTTACAGTTTCTAAAACGTTGCTGTGTAAATGCAAAATTTTTTATTAAAAAAAAAAGCAAAAATTATTCATTTTCACTTGAAACTTTATAGTGGAATCAGAAACTTAAAGTCATGCAGAAATGGACCAATTTTGTTTATGTATGTTTAAAAGTAAAATTTCATGTTTCAAGTAAAGTTGGTACCACTAAGAGTGGATTTACCAGACACAATGTCCCTCCTCTGTTTGTGAACAATTTATGTAGCCGTTTATAAATTTTCTGAAATGAGAAGATGGACTCTGAACTCACGAACGAAGATGTGCATTACAAAGTACACAGAAGCAGAAACGGTTTGGTTCAGCCGTACCACTTCACAAGTGATTATATGGGCGCACACTCAGCATTTTAACATCAATAACACGTGCACACAGTAACAAAACTCCATGCACATAAGTGACAAACAGTCAACACATTTATACATAAAGTGAATAAATTATTTTTTGTAAAAAAGATGAACATAGACAGTTCATCGTTCATGAAACCTACATTGGACACATTTGAGGTTTGGGCGTTAAAAGTAGTTTGGCTTGTTAACATATAACACACTCCTACACAAGCTCTTCATGTCCCGAAGGCCACAGAGAAGTCGATGACAAGGCGCAGGAGGAGAGCAGCCGTTCACCCTTCTGGGGCTTTTCTTAAATATGTGTGAGACACACAGTGAAAGATGGAGACCATCAGGCTGAGTGTGTTTGCCTGCCAGTGTCACGTCTGCAGCCCAGATCAGAGAAAACTTGTCACCACGTTGTCACTTCTGCGCATGTCAAAGCCCGAACCACCAGGGACGCCGCTGGCAAACACGCGTGGAGAAGCGTACTTCATCACTTATCATTCCCACGGTACTTTAAATTTCATCTCCCTCTCTGCATCTTCGGATCCACTTAATTGGACATGACACGCAGATTGCCGGAGTCATCCGAACGGATCGAGGAGAGAGAAGATTTGGGCTCACTGACACCAAGATGTGATTACCAGTTCAGGTTCTCGGAGGCCGAAAAGACTCCCAGCTCTTCCTGTGCGTCATGTTAGCCTTCAAATATGCGGATAGATGAAGTAGTGGTTCAGACACTCATAGTTTAAATGTTCGAGCTGCTAACACATCTGAATGCACATGCCTTCAAAGTGTTATTCAGTGTGATGATTGGACGTCATTTCTATGGTTTTCTTGGCATGGAGCTGATTTCATTCTTCCTCACAACTGGGTGTCAAGTATGTGAGCATGTATTTATTTGTTCTCTTAATGATAACTCTCCAGTAGTGCGTGCACTAAAAGCCAACACGTCGGTCAAATTGCAGGTCTATTTCCAGTCAGAGCACAATCGCACATCGCCCTCCTCAGTCCCCTTTGGTCTGAATCGCTGAAGTAACAAATAGCGCTGGGTTTTTTGTGCTCCTACCTTAGTAATAATAGTCCTAAAACAGGATCTAGTCCACATTAAAGCCGCAAGTACTGACAAACACAATGTTTCTAACCTTTATTGAGAAAGGCTATTTTACATTTACAATCCCAATAGCTGAATGTGAACCTTTTGGCGATGGACTCCAAAGTGAGCGAACTGCACTCGGGTGGTGAGATTTCTGCTAATGAAAAATACTTTCACAGTTTGGCCACAAAATCAATTAGTACCCCCTTATCAGGATTTTTAAGGCAAAAAAAACCTATTCTGTTTTTCTTTTGCTCAGACCAACATGGAGATCCAAGAACGTAAGAGAGCAATCGGAAGTTCTTCAATGGCAACATCATTCCGGTGCTGAGAGCTGGAGGGGAAACAGAAACATCAGACAGATTCCAGGTGCTTGTTAACCGGTACCTTCGCTGGATCCTTGGGATTCAATGGGTCTTTGGAAGTCTGTTATGAAGCTCTATGGGAGATTGCCAACCAGGAGTGAATGGCACATCAAATGCACAAAGGGAAGTGGAGGCAGACTGGACGCAAGCTCAAGAAACCCCAGAGGGCTTCGTTTATCATCAGTGTGTACAGAAAATTCTCAATTAGTAATTTCATCTAGTTGGAAACAGCCGTTTTGTATGTGATGTGAAAGGTTATAAAGGACAGCTGTGACAGGCATCTGAAATGTACGAAAGTATCATCTTGCGCTGTTGGAAGATTTGGTGAACCATTCTGCAGGAAAAACATAGTGATCTGATTGCTGAGAGCATAGACTGACTTCCCAAGTTGTTTCCGCGTCACTCAGTGTAGATACAAACACCTTGTAGGAATCCAGGTCAAATATTGAGATTGTGTTGTTCTTCCTGTCACGAGGGAGGTTAGGGTTCGAGACCCAGCAAAGACATATATTTTAATAATAAAAATACGTTTATGCACATTTTAAAAGTGAAGTTTGCCCAACCCTGCCCTTGAGTTTAGACCATGGACTGGACATAGTGGAATATAAAATGGATGTCGGGGGGGCACCAACTAAAGCTCCCATGACATTGGTAGATGAAGCAGATCAATGACAATACGAATTCAAATTTCATTCAGGAAAATTCCAAAGAAAGAGAAGAACACAAATCCAATAGAGATCCTGAACAAAGCCGGTCACAGCAAAGTCCGTATGAGCAGGTCTGTAAAGAAGGATCATCCAAAATTGGTCCAGAGTATTGTGCAGGTCTGATGAGATGCTGGGAGAGCTTGGTTGAAGGTGTTACTGCAGAGACAGGTCCAACCAGATATTAAATCCCAGAGCTCTCCTACTTCTCCAGCTGAACGAAAGAATACGAATTTGTGAGGCATTTTTTAAACAAGATCAGATTGTCTCTATGTGTGATTTAAATGCAGATCAGATCATACGTCCGTTTCCTAATTCATGTTGAAAAGTTTGCTCACCGACTTTTTCTATTGTATTTGTTAGTTTGCTGGCATTTACTTACAACTCTGCAGTGTCTAACCTCAAACAACAATGAAGGTTAGACAAAGTTTCTAGGTTATTGAAACAACACAAAAGCATCAAGATGCTTTCACGGTACCTGCCCTGCAATTAAAAAAAACAAGTCTTTACTGATAACTTATGTCTCCACCTTGCAATAGATGTCCAAATGTGGTGATCTAAACCTATAATTGTAACACACTTTAAACACAAATTGAACTTTGCAGACACTTCTTTCTTGCTGTGTTGTGTCCCAGCAGGACATTTGATAAGCTGTTTAAACTCAGACGTCTCACTAGGTTGTGCATGCTCTTGTTTGAATAAGGGAATTGATTTGAAAGCCTAAAGAAAGCAAATCTGCACTGCTTTTATGCTCTTTTGAAGATTAAAAAAAAAAAGCACAGAATTGTCGATGCATATCTTAAGATTACCACAGTCTTGTGATGTGTTTTCTGGTTAAACACAGTGCTCTGTTGGAGGCGAAGGCAGCAGAAATCTGACGCTGAGAGGTGGCATAAGCATGTGCATTAGTCACGCAGTGGATAACATGAGAAATGTCAACGTCAGAGCACTTTTGATAGATCGTGAGTTTTTAAACCTAATGTCCAGTCTTAACTTTTCTTCACCTTGCATTGCATAGAGTCAGGTCTAAACATGATCCAGCCACTTGTTGCTCATTTTATTGACTCTGTCTTCTTGTTTTTGCTCATGCATTACTCAGGGGTGGGGTTGTTATGCTGCCTCCATTAAAAGTGTAGAAACCTTTAACTTTGGGCTTTTTGTGAAAGTCAACATGAGTAGACCTGACCTCCTGACCTCAAGTCCTTTGCTGCCCTCGCCTGATCTTGGCTGCAACACTCTTCAGTCTTCAACTCTGCCCTTTGGTAATTTGACAGATTGTTGATTTGACTTCACTATGTCTTTTTATTGACTTAGTCTTGATCTGTCTTTGTCTCAGTCTTGATTCAGTCAGGGGTTGGGTTGGTGTGCTGCCTCATGTTCTTTGCATTTACTTCTTTGCTTTCGAAATTTCTGAGACTGATTTCAGATTTAAACCTGAAAAACAACCAACGTAGTGATGAAAGACTGATGCTGAGTTGTATTGCTCTTGATCCCACTCTGCTATTGTCTATGGTTGTGTCTAATGTCTTTATCCTAAGTCTTGGTTGCTACTCAGTCTCATTTTGCATTGGTCCTTTTTCGTTTGGGTCTTGAGCTCATTTGCTTAAAGTCTTTGAGTTAGTTTTAACATGGCCTTATGGTGTCTCTGTGATGGTTTTAATATTTGTCCTTAACCCACCTCATCCTTGGTTTTGCAACTCAGTTCTCTTCTTTGACTTTGCTTTGCTCTCAGTTTTGACTCGGCATCTGCCCCACTTTTCATTTGATGTTTTCTGTCTTGTCTTAGTATTAACTTGTTCTTGTCTTATCTATTATCATTTGGTCTTGATATTTCCTAATTGTTTGGAACTGGTCTTGATCATCCCTTTTTGGTTACGTTTTGTGCCTCAGTGATGAGTTTTCTGTTGTTGTTCCTTGTTATGATATTGTCTTGACATAGTACCAATTGTCTCAAGTCTATACAAGTGTGGGCCATGACCCTCTGATTGACCCTGAAGGTACTGAAAGTTGGCTTCATAAAAAGGTTTCGATATTGAATTTTAGTCATTGAGTTTACAATGACCAAAATGATGTATACATACCCCTTTTAAATAAAGAGTCACAAAGAATCACATTACTTATATCTGATCTCCTATATTTGTTAGACTACATATTTTTATGATGATTCCTGCAGCTAAATTTAGTTCTGATGAATGTTAGAACCTGGTTGACAGTTTTGTGCTCCGAACCACACCTTCCTCCTCCACATGTGGTGTTTTGTGTAGCTGATTTAACTCTGATTTAATGTGTTTTATCAACCTGGATTCACTCCACTAAGTCTCAACAAAGAAATCTGTAACTGTAAAACTATTTACTGTAGATGGTCCAATCTTTGATGTAGAACTTTAAACTGGCCACGCAAACAAACACACACACTCTTACTCAAATTAGCATAGTTTTACAGTGTCAGCAGTGTGTGTGTCGAATCACACTGCGATGCATGTTGTGCTTTTGAATATGTATGGTGGACGTCCTTGCAGAGCCACAGGTGGAGGAGCATTTTCTTATTGCTTATTCTGTTTCATGTTTGACTCACGCTGCAGTATGATATTCATTCACACACACACACACACACACACACACACACACACACACACACACACACAAACTCAAATTGTTTGTGCTGTTGCAGGAATTCTTTCACTACGCCGTGGGCAGCGTCCTCCTCTTCTTCGCCTCCATTGCCGCCGCTGTGAAGTGTGCCGGTGCCTCGGCGCTGGTGGTTGCAGCGGTACGTAGCATCACAGCCACGCAGGAAACGTTGGGTAACCGCCTTCGTGCCTCCACACCGTACCACATGCACACAGTGGAAACCCCCACCCGCAAGAGGAAACTGCTGTGTCCATGTCTGACAGGAAACTTTCATCCTCAGCCGGTCCGTCAGGCCCCGACTGAGCTTTTGACCTTTAACCTCTTCAACTGTCACATGATCCTCTTCATGCTTCAACTTTTCAAAACTCTGCTGCTGTCACATCGATATGAAATGGCTCCTGTTTCACTGTGTGTGCAGGTGTTCGGGTTTCTTGCCACCTTCCTGATGGTTGTTAACCTGTGGACGTTGTACAGCGTGGCCTGTGGCCCTCAGGCTGGTAGGTCTCCTGATCAGCACGTTGGCACACATTAACACGTTAGCACACATTGGCACATTAGCGTGTCAGCCACTTTCTCTGTCTGAGCTAAATGACCGTTTAAGTCTGAGGAATGAAGAATTAGTTCGAGAGGAAGGCGACTGTTAATGTGACTCACGAGGAAGATTCACATGTTTACAGACAGCTGATTGCTCCTTCTTCTCCTCCTCTCCCTCCTGTTCCAACTCTTCCTCCTCTAGGTTTCTCTGTATAAATTAGGTCAGGAGCTGATGAGGAATCCAGACGGCTTCGTCCTCGTCTCCGGGACATTTGTCCACCTGGCAACCGGCCGGATCCTGCACCGATTGGACAATCGGCCCGAGGACGAGCCATCGCTTCATAACAACCAGAACCTTGTGTGATTGTCACGGTAACCACCAACAGGACAATGTTTGGTTCTTTTCTGTTCCACATATCCATGTGTTCCACATCGTCCAGGGTGCTCTGCGTCTCCCGGTTAACGTGTCATCAGCCGGCACCCCGGTGTCCCGACCTGCTGCTGCCACATTGACTCCATGTCCCATCATGCCCTCTGCTACACCCTACCTGTCAGGTGCTCCCAGTTTACAGCTTCACTTCATTTATTTTCTACTTCACTAAATCAAAGGATGCTTTTGTGACTATTGTGTGAAAAAAAACTGATTTTTACAAGAAAAAAAGAACTGATGCTGTTTTTATGTGATTTATTTATTTTGTGGGATTATTCAGAATGTCAGGGATTTTTTTAGTTTACATTTTTTTAATTACATTTTTGCTTTGTATAAATTAATCATAATCATAACCATCGTTAATAATCACAACAGATCAGGAAAAAAGGAAGATTTTAGTGTTTTTTTTATTGGCGAGTTCACTCCGACTCACAGACCTGATGAAGTCTTTTACTTTGGTGATGATGTCAGTGTGATTCGTTGAGAAAAACCTTTAGACAGGACCTTCACAAAGAAACATGTGTGCCATTAATTTGATAAAACAAAAGACTGTTAGTTCATTTTAAAAAGGATGAACTCCTATAATGCATCACTAGCGGCACAACCTCTGTGAGTAATGCTCAACAGGAGCCAATTTCCATCCAAAGCACAGCAGAACCCACTTGGTTCCAGAAGGTTCTGTGGAGGCCGTCAGGGAATCGGTGTGGAAATCTGTCGGCGTCTTTTAAAGGTACAGTACGTGATTTCATCCATTCAACAACCAGAAAACAATCCGACTGAAGTTAACAGTTAGCCACAGACTGTTTGCACCTGTAATCCCATTGAGTGCCAGGGGGATGGGCTCCTGCTCCTTCTCCTCTTCCTCCTCCGACTTCTCATTTGTCCTCCTCTTCTTCCTCCTCCTGCTCCTCCTCTAATTTGTCCTGCTCTTGCTCCTCCTCCTCCTCATCTTTCTTTTCTTCCTCCTCCTGCAGTGACTCAGTGCTGCCACCCAAAGGTGCTTTTCAGAAACATTACAGACTGTACCTTTTAAATAAAACAACCCGAACAAAAGTGAGCAAGAAAAAAAAAATCTACGCACAGATTATCTGTTTACAACTTCCACACAGGAAGCGGGACTGCATGGACCCACAAACAAACATGAAAAGGATTAACCATTATTTCATGGCAGGAAATTAGTGCTAAATATAAAGAGACACAGGAAATATTTACGAATGTATTAATGGATTAAACATAAAGATTTGTGCATGAATCAAATAGCTGCAATTTGTTTTTAAACAAAAATAAACATCTCACCTTCAGAATAAAAGCAGAAACAAGTTTTTACCAAAGCTGAAGATTAAACTGCATGTTTCTGCCAAAGTTGATAAATAAAAGCACAGACTACAAAAAAAAGTGTCCTGAACTTTAAACAACAAGGGGAAGCATGTGATTGGTTATTATGAATTTTTATTGTGAAAATACATTTCCCGCTCCCTTTGTATTACTCTCACTGTTGGTGTTTTTTTAATCGGTGCTTTAATTTTGTAATGACCTTTGCGCACGGATTTCCACACAGGTCCATTAAAATGTTAAAAATTTGGAGCACCTCCTGAGACCAGCGTGTCAGCAGGGACACGTGTTTGATTCCCGAGTTACACCAACAGAAAGGTTTTTTCTTTGTTTGTTTTAAATTAAACTTGTATTACAAAAGAAACGGAATCAACAAACCGATGCAAACAAAGTTTACAAAACACTTAGATGTAAAATGGGAAGTAATGTAACCAAATTGACCTTCAGAATGACGACAGGTTCTCGAAACAAACTTTTTTATTCAAAGTGTTTGCATTAAGAAAATTTTGTTAGATTTCTCTGTAAAAACTTTTATTCTTTCAAAGCCAAAAAAGTGTTATTTTTTTGTTTGAAAAAGCAGAAGGGCAGTTGTTTATATCCGTCTAGTGGCGGCAGTAGTAGAAAGAGGGAGACATTTACCAGGAGACCATATTCAATTCACAAAAAAATGAGAACTACACAAATATTGTAATTTAAGTAGTTTTTGGAAGTAAAGTAACAATATCTGTAGCATTAAGGCCTCAGTATACCACTGCGCCTACAGTACTCGCAGTGTGCAGCGTCTACACAGCGTCTACGCAGTCCCTTCACCCCTGGAAGATCTGCACTGAAGATGTGTGTTGCAAAGTAGTTCAGCGCCATGACACCAGGGGGGCATAGAAGGATAGGTCATGCAGCCGCTTGAAACTCAATAGTGCTTGTTTTCTGGTCTGCATTTGCAGTCATAGTGAGTAATTTGGCACAAAGATTGACTGTGATGCTGCAACCTTTGGCTTCGGGTGCAAACCAGCAGACTGTAGCAGTGAGCTAGACGCTAGCTTCCGACATGGTGTCGCCCATATTATCAAAGCTGTGGAAAGTGTTGTGGACAGCAACGTAACCAGAATAGTTTGTTCTGCCCCTGCACGGTGCGAGTTGTGTAAAACAGGGCTTCGCCATTAAACTTTAGTTTTAGTCTTTAAAAAAGTGTCTGATTAGTGATTGTCAAATTCAGCTTAGTTTTGGAGTGATTTAAAGTTTTAGACTAGTTTGGGACTACATTCAGAAGTAGTCTGAATATTTTAGGTCAGTTTTGGACCACTTTATAGCTCAGATGCTGTAAGCCTTTGAAGGGTTTTGGTGGTTGTTGGTTCATCATAATGTGGCTCACAGACTGGACCAAGTCCTTCTTTGAACTGGAGCACAACTCCTGTTCTCATCAGAGCTGCTTCTGTGGTGGACCCTGGAAGGAAATGATGTGCTGATGTTTTTTGACTTCCTGTGTTAGCTCTACGATGTCATTCCCCTCACAGAAACGTTTCTTCCTGTAAGGTTTTGCTTTGTTTCCACGTGACTACGCGTAGATTCGGCTCTTTGACGCACTGATGAAACTCCTCCCTATTCATCTGAACTGACCCTCAAACCATCTCAGACTTCAGACTGTGAGACTTTTGGTTTGAGAGTATTTCTCTCCTCAGAACATGGACCAGGTTCTGCATCTGACTGATGCTCGGCCTCATTGGAGCCTCCTGCTGTTTTGGTGCTCGGGTTCTGTGACGGTTCTCTGATGGAGAACCACACTGACCTGCCTCACCGTGTTTACAGGAGTTGTTGAGCTGTGGTTTGATGATGTGACTTGATGCGAGTCTGCCACAAAGTGATCTGCACATCTCAAAGCTGATTGGCAGATCAGAAGGACCCAAGGCTCTGAGCAGAATAAGAGTGCTTTTATTCTGAAGGATCCTGCTTCTGTATATAGGCCTTGTCCTCCAGTGTTTTGATTTCACTGGAATGTTTCAGCCAATCAGATCTTTTATTGGAGACTTCAAGGAGGAATTGTTGGGAACCAGGAGTTTGACTTAATACATTTTTCACATTTTGATTTATGTGGATAATAAGGATGTATATGTTTGGCTCTTGACCTTATAGCTTTGGAAACAGAAAATGCAGAAAGCAGAAGTTAGACGGGTCATGGCTGCCCTCTGCTGAGAAATGAAAGGAAGTTTCCTCCCTCCTGAGGTAATAAAATCAACGGTTTCTTTCTAAAAGCTTTTGAACTGTTGTTGCTGATATTAAATTCCAGTCGCTGTGTTTTTCCTCTTGTTCTGAGCGTTTGTTTCTGGGTCTCGGTGCTGGTGCTGGTGGACTCTCACGCTTCCTTTTAGTTTTCTTCCAAAGTGCCTTATTGTTGTGTTGACTGGGGGGAGGAGGGTGGCTGGGGTGCACATGGTGGGGGCGGAGCTTGCTCTTTTCAACTACCCAACATGACGTGGTTTTGAGATCTTCTGTGTTTTCGGTCTAATCACAAAGAGCTTCCATCGTGTTGTTTTTCTAAATTTTTTTTTTTTTTTTAAAGCTACAAGTTGTGATTTGTTGCATGTGAATTAAAGGCTCATTGCACCACCTCTGTCTGCCTGTCATTTCAAGTTAGAAAAAAACATGAAAAATAATCAAAGAAACACAGAACCTGAAAAGAGAGCACAGAATAAACATGGGAAACTCCAAAAATAAAACGTGTACTGTGATATTTTTTGATCAAAATCAGTCAGAGGGTAGCAGAAAGATGGAACTAATAGGCCTGTTCACACGACAAAGTTTCAAGTGAAAATGTTTGTTTCAGAAAAGTTTTGGAGTTACACGGCAACGTTTTGAAAATGATGTCCATTTGCAGGCGAAGGAAAATAATGCAGAGAATAAAAGCAGTTTTCATGTTGGGCCACTAGTTGGTGCTTTTGGAATGAAAACACCCATGCATGTCACACGCTTAGAAAAATACGCTATAAAGATTAACAGGAAATACATTCATATGGACAGTCAACCAAGTTGGATATTGGACAACAAGAAGTTACTATCGCCATGGTGCAGATGCGTGGTAGCAGTGTTTCCACAGTCTATACGGAGGCAGAACCTGAACATTTTCAAATAGTTGCGTTTTCCATTGAGCCTGAGTCAGAGTTTTTTAAAAAAAAGTTATGTTTTTAGTGGCTCTGAGCACCGTTGTAGTGTAACGTGTTCAATTCGGTTTCCAAGCAGGAATCCAAATGAAAAAGAATATTCTTGAGTTTAACAAGTCTAACAGAGACTACAAAGAATGTATGTCTAATAAGAAATTACTCAAATTATGTAGAAAAAATACATTATAGAACTGACATGTTCATTGGAGCTGTTTTTATTAAATTAATGTAATAATTCTACACATTATCACAGTGAAAGCACAACATTTTGACAAAACCTTTTCAATGAGACCTTGAATGTTTATGTTAGAACACTAAGCAAACACGTGTAAAAAGTCTCTTCAGGATACATACATGATTGGTTGTTGGAAGGTGATAGATGAGGAGAAGCAGCAGAGAAGACTAGAAGACCAAGACTCTGTCTCTGACTGCTGATTTTCATGTGGTGTCTCTTGCTTTTGCAAATTGAAGAGTATTTTTCAACTCTGCAAATCCACACTAGATGGCAGCACTACTCCAAGACAGCGAGAGAGACAAACGACAAGAGAGAGAGACAAACAGAGAGACGGAGAGAGCGAGAGAGAGAGACAGAGGTTTTCACAAAGCAGATGACGTGTTGTCATTTTTTGCCCTTTTGGTACATGACAGCCCCCCCTCCCCACACACACACACACACACACACACACACACACACAC
>OMNM01008436.1:7090-23800 GCA_900302745.1 Parablennius parvicornis
CCCCCTTCTCCCAAAATTCATCTTTTCATTGGATTGTATGAAGAGGTGGGGTTTGAGGCTGTAGAGATAGTAAAAGTACTTGTGTCACCTCTTCAGTTCTTGCCTTCCTTCTTTTCTTTCCTCTGCCCTCTCTCTCTTTTCTCTCTCTTTTCTCTCTTTAGGTAGTGGGAGCTAGAGATTGATTTTAATCCTGTGGGAGCGAGCTGTACCTGTGCCACAGAGTGTGCCATAGTGTGGTGGTTTCAGTGCCATCTCCTGAAATATAGAGAGACAGACAGATATAGGGAGATTGTAGTTACAATATCATTGAGCTCTGAGCAGCCTAGGCTGTGTAGCCTTATCAGTGTGAAGCTACAGCGAACACTGAATAATAATGGAAAAGAAGGAAAGGCAAAAAAAGAAAAAAGAAAACTACGAAAAGTGTATAGATATTTTAATAAATTTAGCATTCTTCAAGGTGCGGCTGGCAATCCAGATATTGTCGTGTCAGGTTTCCTTGAAGAATGCTACAGGTGTCACATGTCTGTGCATTTTCCTGTACTTATCAGAGCATGCAATCTTATCCAATTATCACTCCCAATTTGTGTCTTTTTATTTTTCTCTCCCACCACACTAGTGCAGCACTCTTCATTTCCCCTCGAAAACCATTTGGATCAATTTAGGCCCACTCTTTCATTCATATCCTTGCCAGTGGATCCTCTGATATGTACAGAATATCACATTTCGCTGTTCCACGCAAAGTTAGCAACACCTCTGTGAATGTTGGTACCAGGGAGCTGATTTTTTTTTTTTTTTTGCACTAGCATGGCAAAGTGATAATAGATGTAATGAAAAAGCAAAACAAAAAATAAATTAATCCATAAATGACAGAAAAAAAAAACAATGATAAATCACAAACAGCACCTGCTAGAAACTATATATATAACTGCATCAAACTAGATCAACATTCCTCCATAGGCCTGGCTTGGTGGAAACACTTCTGATTATAATAATAGTAATAATAATAACCAAAAAAATAAAAGTCAAAATCCAAAAGGTTCACCCACATATATAAATATTAAAAATAGTCTAGTTTAACAGTCTCCTCACTATCAAGCACCTCAATTCAACCTTTTTGATACAAATTTAGCTAAAGTACCAGCACAAAGGAAAGATAAAACTACAAAAATTCCAAGTTAAACAATATCCAATATGCACATAACCAAACTCTAAAGACGATGGAGATAAAACCACAAAAAAAAAATAAATAAATAAAAAAATAACACAACCCTCTTCTCTATGGTGTCTGCAGAGAATAGCATCATTAAACAGCTGTCCTTCCTGCACCGGGGCCTCAGACTGATCGGCCAAACAAAAGACACTTTTATTCTCTGCATATTAATGGTGATGTCGAAGATCACTCAGCACAGTTAGTTATTTGATCTGCCTCCTCCAAAGCACATATTCTCACAAGAGCTCCTCATCACTGGAGGCAGATTGACCCCTAATATCAATGGGGTAGGGGTTAAAAGAAAATGATGAGATACATTTAAAAAAAAAAAAAGAAAGAAAGAAAGAAAACGGAAAGAGATGGGAGGAAATAGAGGAGGTTTGCTTTTGCAAATACAGCTCCCGCGGTGTAATGAACCCATATGGTGGCGCAAATCTGAAGTCTCTGAAGTATTTTTATACACTTTACTGTTTATCAGCTACATCTGTAAAGTCCCTGAAAACATTTTGGTGACCTTCAACTATAATTATCTACTCCTGTGTTCCGTCCCATTATTATTCCATGGGTGGGCTTTTTGTCTTTGCTTTGTTTTCACCCACTGTAGGTGTGTGGCAATGAGAGATCAGTGTAAAGGCACTAAAAGCACTACGTGTCGCTTTGAGGAAGAAAAAGGAAAACTCAACATCCTGCCTGTGATCTCAGCTTTTTGGAGTTTGGTATTATGATGAAGAGAGACAGAAAAGCTAGCACTTACAGACCAAATGCAAGTTTTGCTTTAAGAACCACACTTGAAGTAAAGCTTTACACATTTGACTGTGCTCAGATATTCTGTCTCTCTTTTTTATTTTATTTTTTTACCTCATCACATGAAAGCAAAATCTACACCTTTTGAAGAAGTGCTGTTTTTAAGGGTTCTGCTTCACACTTTGAAAATTGAGTCGTTTTAAAGAAGCACAAAGATTAAATCAAACAGTGATTATATTGTAACACGGCCTCAACAGACGTGGCTGCTGGTCATCTATTGTCACTTTGGATCTGAAGAATGGGACTCACCAGAAGATATTTTGTGGCATCCCTGATAATCTTAAAGGACGGCTGCCGGTTTTTTTTCTTCTTCTTCTTTTATCAGCCTAATTCGCAAACCTATTACAGTGATTTTAATCATACTGTATTACGAGTGATTAACCCTTTAGTGCATTTAATTAACCTTTGCAGCCATGGATTCTCATCAGGCAAACCTTCCTGCTATTTTTTCCATTACTCAGGCTTTAAATAAGCACACTTTAAACTGGTCGGAAATCTAATGTCTAAAGTGGGATGAATCACTTGTCAATTGCTTAAGGGGACAGGAAAAAAAAATTAGGTGTATTGTCAGCTTAGCATCAATGAAAAATGTGGCTGTTAAGAAGAATCAATCAGAGCAGACTTTTTACATATGCCTAACAATCAAATACTGTGAGTATGAGGCACAGAAAGTATTTGACATTTTAAACCTGTCATCTGTTAAAACATTGGTTAAATATACCATGGAAGAAGACTAAAGATTTGAGGCAATGTTTACTAATCATATATTCACTGATCTTAAATTATTCACCCCAAAATTCCCCCACTGATCACCAAAATAAGTGGAAATCAATTTAAATCCTTAATGCATAAAATTCATAATGGATGATAATTCAGAATTGTTGAATGCAGACTGCATATTTTTGCATATTTCAGGGAAGTCACTGCCAGTATGGTGGGAAAATCTTTCTGACAAGTCGTCAGTGTGTCGTATAAACACATTATGGATTAAATCTCTGGTACCAGGGGCATGTAGTAAGCTTATGGGTAATGTACCATGGCAGAGCATGGCTTTTAACTCGGGTTTCAAATAAAAGGTGGATGAAGGGAATGACTATCAACTCTGTGTGGGTGTCTTCATAAATTAGCCTAAGTACAATACTTCACAGGATCAACAGTCATTTACTCCAACTATGATATGAGGAATTTAAGCTGGCTAGATGTCACGCAGTAACATACTGGGGGCAAAAAGGAAGAACTAAACCAAACATCCAGAAACTCGGAGCAACATGAGGCTAGACACAAACAAAAGCAGGCACCTCATCAAACACAATCAATTATTGATGCAATATCATGAAATTGACCCAAAATTGGATGAATGGCAGTTGTGATAATCATGATCAAAACAGCAACGGAAATGAAAGGCTGTGCAACAAGGAAACAACCGAAATCTTTCAAAAATAAATCTCTAAAAAAGCAAACAAACAAACAAAAACAAAAAAACAAACAAGAAAATGGTTATAAACAAATCAGCTGGAGGTGTAAATTAAGGCGGCACTTGCATCAGTATGAATAAATTGCGACACCGCACACAGACTAGTCAGCCTTGATTATTTCCATTGTGTTGTGTGTGACGGCAGGTCAAATATCACCATGAACATAGTGTGTCACATTTAGGGAGACAACGGTAGCATTTTTCATTGTACTGTCAAACACAACCTGTGACACATTGATGTGGCTAACCTTTGTTGTGATACCATCACATCCTCTTTGTGAGCTAATTTAAAGAATGTAAAACATGTGTATAAACATATGCCATTTGCACCAATAATTGGGGACATTAAAGTAGAGCATTTATGAGCTAAATGCAACATTGGCCTGACAGGTTTTTTTTTTTTTTTTTTTTATGGACTACGGCTCCCTTGGTGTTTAAGTATATTGGTCTCAAGGCTCTGCGTCACCTTGATCTCTCCGACCCCTTCCCCCGCCCAAAGCAGTACTCAGTCTTCCCCACAGCGCTCTGCTCTAGCTGTCAGTACTGAGCAAGGCCACCTCTCCTTACCTCTGATTTACATTTATTTCCCTTGCCAGCTTTTATTTATTGGGGCACTTCGCATTTGGCACATATCTCTTAGGGAATCATAAGCCCTTCGCTGTACCTTGGCATTCAAATGAGTTTCCCTCCCACAATGCCTCACTGGCACAATTAAGACGACACTCAACATTTTGAGCAGAAAATCCACCAAAAAGTTAGCTTTTTTTTTATGCTTTCGCACATCAAGGGCACTTTTTTTGTTTTTGCTTTGCATTATTACCTTTGCACATTTTTCCTAAATGAGTACCTGATGAAATGAGTAGTGTCTAAACAATTTTTGCAAGCCTTGTTTAAAAATGTTAGCCAAATGTGCAAAGGCTTATTTGTCCTTGAATTCAAATGCGCCATCAGACAGTTCAAATATTGTTGCTTCTCCTTGGCTTTTTCAAATCAGTCTACATTCTCATTTATTGTTTACAAAGAAGTTTAGGAAATCTAATCATCACAACTGCACTGAAAACATCACTGAAGCTTTTAATGAATATAAAATGAACCTACATATGTATTTTGGTACATGATTAAGCAATGATGATTGCTTGTAAAGGAGAATTAATACAAGAATTAAACTGAGCCAAGTGAAAAAAGACTGTTGTTTTAATTGTGACAAAATATGTTTAATTCATCTGTTTTGTTTCTTCAGCATTCCTACTTTTAAGTGCAAATGACATTCATGTAGACATGATCGTGATTTGTGTTTGAAAATCCCCGAGCTTTGTGCTCCCACCCTCCCCGGTTCACATCACCTACCAGGGGACTGCGAGGGGAGTGTGAGGAGGGACTAGTGTGGGTGGGTTTAAAAAGGAAGTCATGAATTACCTGTCGGGTGGTGATTTGCCCCGTGGTCTTGAATCCCCCCTGACAGCTGCACTCTGAGACACTGTATGGGTCGGAACTAGTCGACGAGCACTTGGAGAGTGAGTCGCAGCCCACCACGAACGTGTTGTCCAAGGGAAGCTCCTGGATCACATGGTGTTTCTTTGGGGCCACAGGAGTTTCTGGTTTAATTTGAAAGGTAGGCTGAGGGGACGCAGACTTGTAATGCTTGGCTAAATCTGGGCTGTCGGGTTTGAAAGTAGTAGGCGTGGTCGCCCAATTGTACTTCCCCATGGTTTGCTCCTCAAGCTCCACAGGGAGATCCAGTGTACCATTTACATGCTCATGGGTGGGGTCATCAGGCTTGGATTCATCTATGGTCACAAAGTTCAACAGAAGGCTCTTGGGGGATCGCTTCTTCCTCTTCTTTTTTTTCTTGATTTGACGATTCTCTTGATTGGGCGACACCCACTCTCCACTCTGCTTGCCCTTTTGTACTACTTTGTGTCTGGGTGTCTGCCGGCAGCGCACCAAAGCAGTCACAAATATCACCAAGATGACGGTCATAGTTCCTGCTATGATGGCTATGACAACAATCACATATCCATTAGCTTGAGGTGTTACCTCACTGTCCCCTATGTTACGGTCCAAAGGTGTCTCCATGCTTTTCCGCAGCTGCTCTTGGATGAAGGTAGCATTCGACACAGTGTCATTGACAAACAAGTGAATGAGTGCAATAGCATGTAATGACTCAGGCTGACCTAAATCTTTGACCTTGACAACCAGCCTATGCAGCCCCTGATCAGCTGCTACTATTTTCTCCTGCAGTGTTATGTTACCCGTTGTTCTGTCGATGGCAAAAAGACCTCGAGGGGAGACCCTGGATGTGATGATGATGCTGCTGATGATACTGTACTGCAGCTCAGCATTCATACCTGTGTCATTGTCAATGGCAAAAACTCTGGTGACCACCGCACCTGGGGTAGTGGTGGTTCGTACTAAGTCATATGAGTAATTGGAATTCGGGATGACGAACACAGGGCGATTGTCATTCACATCGACAACATTGATGGTGACCTTGGCATAGGAGGAGCTTGGAGGTTGCCCTCCATCAACAGCCTTGACCATAAATGTGTAGGAACTTTGCTGCTCCCTATCAAAGGTGATATTGGGTTTGATCACCCCAGTTTGAGGGTCAATGATGAAATTGTCCTTCCCGTTCAAAATGGAGAGGGTTACAATAGCATTATCTCCAGCATCTGAATCTGTCACTGTGATTAAGCCCACAGTTCCATAGAGAGGCAGGTTCTCAGGCACATAGAAGTTGTACTCAGGGTGTGTGAAAGCTGGGCTGTTGTCATTAAGGTCCTGGACGATTAGCCTGACAGTGACATTGCTCTGCAGGGACGTAGAGCCATTGTCTCTTGCTATGACAGTGAATGAGTACCTCTCCTGCTTTTCTCTGTCCAGTCGTTTGCCAACAGAGAGAATTCCTGACCGTCTGTCTATGTTAAAACCGTCAGGTGCATCAGGGCCAAGGGTATAGATAATCTCAGCATTACGTCCACTGTCTGCATCAGTGGCGCTGATCTTTATTAACTGTGTTGAGGGGTCATTGTTCTCCGGTATAGAAAGCTGGATTTCCGGCTGGGGAAAAATGGGTGCGTTGTCATTCTCATCCTTGATTTTGATTAAGACCATAGCAGAAGTGTTCAAAGGGGGCGTCCCCCTATCCGAGGCAACTATCTTAATTGCATATTCTCGAGTTGTCTCATAATCTAGAGGGGCAGCTGTCTCAAGCAGGAACTGATCATTAAAGACAGGTTTCAACCGAAAAGGAACATCATGGTCAGTGTAGCAAGCTACTTTGCCATAAAGCTCTGCATCCTTGTCAGTAACAGTAATTAGAGCTATTTTGGTGTTGAGAGGTGCATTTTCAGATAGCAGAACAGTCCCATTAACTAGGTTGATAATGTAGCGAGTGTCTATAGAAGGAACATTGTCATTAACGTCCGTTACATTAACAATCACCGTGGCTCTGGAAGGGGTGGAGCTGCCATCACTGGCCAGCACAATGAGTTTATGAACAGGAGTTACTTCTCTGTCCAGAGGCTGCTTCACAGTGATCAGTCCTGTGGAACTGTTGATGGCAAAGTGACGTTTGGTTGAAGAAGAGATCTGGTTGCTGAAGGCAAAATGGATCTGTGCATTTGAACCCAAGTCTGCGTCCGTGGCATGAAGCTGAGCGACTGACGTCCCCATCGGAGCGTTCTCTGGCACCGACACCTCCAGTTCGCTGTCCTTGAAGATGGGACGATTGTCGTTGACGTCAGAAATGGTGACCTGGAGAATGGCAGTGCTGGACTTCGGAGGGTTGCCACCGTCCTCAACCTTTATCTTCATGACAAAGGTGTCTTTCTGCTCACGGTCCAAGTTCTGCTGCACGATAAGCTGCGGCCACTTGTCACCTTCAGGAGTCTCAATGATGTCTAAGCCAAATTCATTGACACTCTGCAAAGAGAAAACATTATGTTTAGTTAACTTTATTGTATGACACACAACAGTTGCCAAAAACACTTTGAAATGTGTATTGCATTGACTATACCATTTAATTAGTTCTATAAAGTAAGTCCCACATACTGTCATTTTTAAGTGACAAAAAGAAAGGTACACTGGTGGGGTGAGAGCTGCAGCATGATATGGAGCGCTTTGTTTTTCTGAGCAGCTTGTATTTGGGAACAGCTTGTTGAGGCATTTCCTTAGGTTATGCAGGTTCACTTGAAGCCCTCCTCATGCATTCTGATGAATTTCAAGAACAGGTTTAACAGCCTGACACATTCTGTTATACAAGTGCTCTGCTCGTCTTATACTGATCCTTGTCCACGTGCAAATCATTAGCGCGTTTGAAGCTCCAGTTTTATTTGTTTTCTGACATAAATTATAAAATAAATGCAGCAAACAATATCAAATGTCAGTTAATTAATCCTTTCAAACCATGAGCGATCATTGTCATGAATCAAGTCCCTCCACCTCTCCAAGAAACTACCGCTTGAGGGGATTCATTTGCCTCCTTAGCCTCCTCATGAGATTGCCTCTGTCTTTACTAAAATGAGATTTCACTCTTCCTTCATATCTTGTGTCATGTTCGAATGGAGCAGGAAACCTTGCAACATTTCGACTTCATAATAGAAGAAAGAAACAGCACTCTACAGAGACACACCAACAGGCTCCTATTTAAATAGACTACAAGACCAGATCGCCATAGATTAAGGGGAGGAGAGTGAAAAATCCTGCATATTAGAAAAAAAAGCTTTTTGCTCAAGAAAAGCTAAAGCAAGGCAAAAGTAAAGCCTGAGGAAAATGAAAACAAATGCATGAGTAATCCACACGAGAAACCCGAGGAACTGGCACTGGCTGTTAAGAGTAATTGCTTCCCATCCAAAAAACTAGCACTAATGTTTACAATTTCAAATGGAGTACGGTATGGATCCATTCTGGCGGAAAAAGAGAGAGAGAGAGAGAGAGAGAGAGAGAGAGAGAGAGAGAGAGAGATAGAGAGAGGGGGAAAGGAGGAGAGAAGTAAGTGACAGAAAAGGAGAGGAGGAGAAAGAGAGAGAAGGGGGAGGAAATAAGAAGAAGATCAAGCCTGTGAATGAGCTGCATGCACATTATGAAACAAAGAAGCCCTTTGAAGCTCTTTCAGTCAGAAGCAGTTTCATGGTAAAACAAGAAAAAGCATCCTCTTTAAAGAGATAAGCTTCATGCTGCACATAATGTTGGAAGAGATTACTCTGTCTAGGCACAGCTATCAAATGAGATTAAGATATATACATTCTCCTTGTTCAAGAGATGAACATTTCAACCAAATTCGGAGCACAAGTGTCCTGAGTTGGTTTCAAAATCTCAAACTGTCCTTGTGCCAAGGCGGCGTTGTAGCCCTCACAAGGAAACGTGCAGCTGCAGCATGTAAATTATTGTGTACTCTGAAAAATTGCTTGCTGAGGGAGTGTTGTCAACATGTCAGTGATTGACAGAACTACTTAAAACAGCCAACACTGCAGCAACGATCTTTCAGACCTTATTTTGTGATCCTTCTGGCAAGCGAAAGTCATGTAGGGATAAGCAGACACGGCATATAAAACTCTGTGTTACAATATAAAGAAACTGCCCTATGGATTAACTCATCTAAATCTTTATGCACAATCTAGAACTGTTGTAACTGAAAGGTTCAGGAAAACATTGTGCAAGCTGTATTGTTATGAATTACTCCATCCGTGCAGAGTCCCCAATTCTCATCTGTTTGAATAGTTGAGGGATTCGGCACAGTAGCTCAGTATCTGCCCTGATATTTGGCAAAGCCTGATGTTAATAGTAGGATGTTGAGTTAGAATGTGTCAAAGGGAATGCTGCACAATGATTTATGAGCTAGCATTTCCTCTATGCTTTTGTCTTGGTTTCACACAATTTTACAACTGACAAGACAGCACTCACCGCATTTCAATAAGTTGAAGAGAGCTATCTCTCAGGGTGTGCATCCTCCTGAATGCAGAATTAGTCTGGTGGATTGTGATAAGATCTAGGGCAGGCTAAGAAAAGGCCAAATAGTAGCATGAATCACTTACTGCAAAACCTTAAGGCTGAGCAAGAAGGACAAAGCTCCCTAAACGACAAAGTGTGCACACAATACCGTTCCTCACTCTTCTGCCTCACCTGCACTATCCAGATACATTTTTTTTTTTTTAGTCTTATTTTTTTAGGTATGTTGCTTTTCATATCACATTGCATGTAGGTGAGCAAACTAGAGGCACTGCATTGAAGATATGGGGGTCTGTGCAGTACACAATTCAATCAGAGTTAGCTAATTTAGATGAAAATGATTGAGGGACACTGACAGAAGCAGAGGTGGTTGACGGAGGGGACAGGTTGATTCTGAACCCCATTTTGCAGACAGTGGCTCAGATTATCTGTGGATGCATCTTTCAGTCAAGTTGATGACCTTATTAAAACTCAGAGGAGACTCAGATTGGGCTGTGAATATATCAGGGCGACTCCAGTCACGGTGATGCCCAAGGATGGGACTAAATAGGGAGTAGTATTCATCACAAGCTATAGCACCTCTTTATAATGCTGATAGAAACTCACTTTCTTGCTCTCCCCCCCTTTCTTCCATTCTCCTCTCATTCTTTTTTTCTCGATCCCTCACCCACTATTGCCCCTGGCTATGATCTCATGCATATAATTAACACACAAGAACCTGGGAATTGTTTGCCTCTTTTGTCAAACCCAAGGAAAAGATAATGTGTCAAAATAGGATGCTAATGAAAAGTGGAAATGCTTGACAGTGAACTCTCTGCCTCAAAAATGTAATGCCTATAGGCAAGCATGCGATGAATTAATCAAATTATTCTTGCTACTTTGGATTAAAAACGGAATAAATTTTGCATCTTCAAATTATTTTGGGAATAAAATTGGTCAGAACAACACTTGAAGCACTTTTTTTTTTTTTTTTTTAAGTGCTTCATCTACTCAAAAAGCTCAGGTATATTTCAGATACACAAAGTGGATTGCTCCTACAAATTACTGCAGAAAATGCCTCGAAAGGTGGCAGAAGGGTGAATCTAAGAGCTCCCCAGACTGCCCAGCCTCAACACAGACGTCCACTTCATCATCGTGGCTATCAGTCAGGCAAAGTACAAACCCAGTAACACAGCATTTATCTGAATGGAGTGATATTAACAAGTTGCCCACTTCAATGTGCTGAAAAGATGCTGGCATTGGATTAATGTGATCCTTCACAATAAAGAAAGAGAACAATGTTTGCAGGAAGCAAATCTATAAGCAAAATCAACAGCTGAATTTCATTTTAGAACTGACTTCAGTTTTTACTGTGTCCATCTATTATTTGAATGTATCAAGCGATTGAATCTCCTTTCCAAGGAGGTCCTCCTCCATCCATGCATGTGATTGCTTTCTCTGACCTTGACTATTTCTTTGGACAACCTTTCTACTATTCAAGTGACGTAACACGCTGCTGCACTGATGGCAGTGTTTCGCTCAAAGAATGATTACCAGCCATTATATGCAGAGCTGGAGGACTTTATAAGATTAAATTACCTGTTTTCACTCTTAGCTTTGGAAAAGGACAAAGTTGGTCAAAAAGGTTACCAGACTTCTTTCATTAGACACTTACGGTGACAACTCAGACAAGCGCAAACTCTTGACTCTGGTGTCTATGGCGTTAAGCAGTCGTAGCGATTTAAGAACCATACCCAGCACAACACAACAAAACTGGGCAAACTATAATTCTGAGGGAGCTTTGGAGACAAATCCCACAGGACCATACAAAGATAGTCCAAGGGTGGCTTAGCGGCCAAGAGCTATTCTAGGAAATGCTTGCACATTCCTTCCCCACTAAACCCCTTGCTTTCTCCTGCACTTCTGAAATAAAAAGATACCAAAGGCTGTAAATGTCTCTGGCTCTTTAAACACTTCTCCCTGTGTTTTACTCATATGGGACATTGGGGCACACGGAAATTAATCTCCAGTACAATGAGAATATAATGAGACGAACTGAATCAGGCACGCAGAGCCAAGTTTGCTGTTAGACGAATTTCCTGCAAAAAGATAATACAACCACCGCCTAGGCACAGGTTTTAGAAAGCTATATATTGTGAAAAGGGCAAGGAAAATTATTGCAGATGATCATCATTATGAGCAGAACATTTGGTTGGTGATTTTCCAGGCATGAACAATTCAGGACATTGCACTGGAGAGGTCTTGGCAGTGGGTAGACTCTTTAAAAATGCAAATTGGTATTCAAGGCAGACACGGACAGCAGTGATTCTTTTCATTCCAGCACAGTGTTAACTTCATCTGAGATTCCAAGAAGGACTTGTCATTTGTGTCTCACGCTGTTATTTCAGATACAACAACTTCTCTGTATTTATTGTGTTTCGGGTGTCCTCCAGAGTGCCTGCATCTCCCGCTTTAATTACACGTCATGTGTTTAAACTTATGTCATCTCCTGAGCTTATCTATTGAGAAAGCTTGAAGTGTTGCGTCGTCTGTAAATGAATGGTGTATGATATTATCTCAGGTTTGTGAATTTAGGGCAGGTTCCATTACGTAGCAGCGAATATTGAGGTACACTAAAATAGAACATCAATTAGATAATGAAAAAAAGCTTTTTCTTGGTTTCGTGAGACACATATTAACATAATACTGCTCATTCTTTCTCACTTGCTTTAATCTGCTGTGTTCAGTCCCTGTAACCTGTTGCTGGAAATTGGATATGCAATATGTGCTGTGTCTGCACTTTCGACGGTAGGCCCATTGATATTACAGTACAGGGTGAAAACTTGCTCGCTTTTACAGCCTTCTCCCATAATGAAATAAAGTATTTGGAAATATTAATGGCTGGCATAAAGTATTTTAGGCTTTGCAACATATTCTACATTATTGAAAAGTAGGTCATATTTTCATTGCAGGGTTTAGATTAATTTCTTTTATTTACACATACATTGCAGCAGTGCCCTCACTATGCACTGCAGTCTGATGTTGGTTTATAGAACAAGCAAATGCAGGGTCTGAATACTATTATCTGGCACCCTAAAAGAAATCCCAAACAAACAAACAAACAAAGTCGTGAAGAATGACATTATACTAATTAAGAAGAGTCCATGAATCAGAGCTGACGTAGACAGGTGACACGCTGCAGGCACAGCAATGTCAGAGCTTAATCAATATAATGTGTGCTGAATATTCTGCTTGCATCGAACACCAGCCATCTAATTCGAAAGAGACAATTAATTTTATACTTATTATCTTGTTTTTATCCTTTGTAATTGTTTCTACAAGATAAAATACAAAAAGTCATTTAGTACTTTTTCAATTAAAGCTCAATTAAATGTATGACTATACTAGTTTCAGTTTCTGATTCATACAAGTCTTTCCAGTAAACCAGTAACTTGCAAACTGTTTGAGGAACCAAAAGGCCCCAGTGACCATATCTTTCACTATCAGTTTCTATCGCTAATTCACTCTAATTAATTTGTACGAAATGACTTTCGGTCCCAACGTGAGATTGCAGACACGCAGTAATAGAATCTATCAACTTTAATTTCAATGGAGTGGATCTTCTCTTGGGAATGCATCTCTTCAGATACTTGGATGTTTTTGAGATTAATTTTCAAATTACAGCTCGCAGTTCATCAATTATCAAACAGATTCTGGATACAGACAAGGCATGACTGGCATTGCTTCATCAGAATAACATTCAAAGGTTTACAATATTGGTATTCTCTTACGGTTTTTCTCCTTTCCAACAAGGACTCCATTAGTGTGAGTTTGTGATTGTGAAGAAGATGAACCAGGAGTTATTCTCACCTTGACGAGTTCATAATGTTGGATCCCATTGATTCCTACGTCAGGGTCAAACGCTGAGGGCACCGGGTATCGGGTGTTGATGGCCGTGTTCTCTGGGATGGAGATGTTTATTACAGTAGATTGGAACAGTGGCGCGTTGTCGTTCACATCCTCAATCAGGAAGCGGATCTTGACCAATCGGAAGATCTCATCCGGCAGAACCGCTACTTCGATCTCATAATAGCAACGTTTCTCGGTGAAGACCCCCGAACACAGCTTCTCCCGGTCGATTTTGTGGTTGGTAGTAAAGATCTCCCCCGTGTTGGCCTCCACCCTCACCAAAGGCACGTCACCTGTCTTGTACACAGGTTTGAACTGCAGCGGAGAAGATAGCCGGATGTTGGGGTCCAGGTTGAGGTCCAGGTCCTTGCGAAGGTTTCCGATGCGAACATTCTCCGGCTGCTCCTCCTTCACCGTGTAGTCCCTCTCCTGAGCCTGGCATAGTAAGACTGCGCAGGTGAGCAAGACCACCAGCGCATGAGCTCGACTTGCTAAGTCCATACTCAAGAGTAGAGGGGAGATTCTCTTCCACTGCAGCAATTCTGCCACAGGGGAAAGACAAGAGAGAGAGAGAGAGAGAGAGAGAAGAAAGAAAAAAAAGAAAAGAAGAGACACAATGTTGGAATATCAGTAAAGAAAATTATATGGCATTCAAGTTCTGCTGTAATTAGTACGATTTTCTCTTGCAGAATTTCTCAACTTGACCTCTTCATCCTAACGAGTTTTGAGCCAACATCCTTCCCATGTCTTTGAGTACAAATTAATGGTGGTTTTACACAATTAACCTTTGATGACATCCACCGAGCAAGCAGGCACGTAAAGGTTAGTAGTTCATGCATTCCATCAATCTGTTTCATTGCTGTAATAAACATTTCCAGGTTTTTTTTTTTTTTTATTGAGAAGCATAAAAGTGGTTCAGTTCACTGACAAAATTGTTTGCTTCCTTGAAAAAACACTGGTCTGGTAGAACCCTTGAGTCACATTTTGAATTAGACTTGAGTCAATATGGTGCATTAGCATCTTCCCAAAGTGCAACTCACATCCAGACTCCTGCTCACTTGTAGGAAGCAGAAATAAGCCTTAAGCTTTGGTGCTTGCACGCATGACAACACACACAGGCACGCACGCACACACACTCACACGCACACATACACACACACACACACACACACACACACACACACAAACACACACACACACACTGTTGTACAGCTTGACAGCAGCTATTAATGGAGAGCCTCATTTGCTCTGAATGTAAACAATTGAGCTCTCAAATATTTCATGAATGCCCGTGTGTGTAAGCTAGCACAGCATGATAAGAGCACTGTTCATAGCAACGGTACTGAAAGGAGAATAAAAAGGAGAATAAAAAAAGTATTCATTGTTGGTGCCACCATCAGTCAAATGAGCAAATTCGTGACTTCATTACATCCTCACAGATTTTTTTTTTTTCCCCACCAATATCAAATTTAAACACTACTGTTTGCAGTTACTACAGAGTGGTTATAAAACCCTGAGGAGAGAATGCAGCACAGATGGGTTAGCTATAACTGAGCATTATTCATTAATACATCCTTGCATGGTGAATACCAGTTCATTTGATGCTGTTGTACAATGAAGTCATTTCACTGTTTTATATGTGTGAAAGCTTGCCAAAGGGCAAGAACCCCAAGTGCCAAAACCCAAGTAGGTCACTGTAATATGAAGAAGAAATCATACTCTGCAGTACTTGCCCTGGCAGTATATGCTAGTATAAAATATTGACTGCTCTCCACCAGTTAATTAGTAGGTTATGTAGTCAGTTACAAGAGGAGCTACTTCAAGTGGTTTGTTAGCTGACTTATTCATTCATTTAACTCCTTTACAGATATATTTCATAAATGTATTCCTTTAATTTCCACCAGAATTAAACTAATCCTTGTTAAGGTCTGGCCACACAGGCATTAATGGGCTTTTACAATCCATTTGACTTTTTTTTGACAAAAGAACATAATAGAATTTTCTGGTTTGTTTTTAGCCCATATTAACACATAAGAGCTATCACTTCATAGGTGTGTGTTGTTTTCTTCTCAAAGCAATACTGACTACCCACCTGTACTCAGTGTAATTTATTTAATAGCTGATGATTCCATTACTCATATCCTACTGTGTGTGCTGTGCGTATGTCCACCAGCTCCGGACATGTTTGTTAATCTCTTATGATTTTCCCGAAGATACAGACAGGATGTTTGTTTTCACAAGGAAGCTTCCATAAAATCCTGCATCAATTTCCCTCAATGAATGGCACAAGTGTGTGACAGCCATCACACACACAAATCAAAGTTGCTGAATTAAACTGCCGACAACAAGGGACCACAAATAGCTCTTTGGGAATCATAATATTTGCTACTTTATGAAATTTCCATCCATTTACATGAGTCAAATAGTATCTGGTATAAAAGGTACGACTACCTAAACTGCACTGCAGGGGTCCAATAAATTGGCAAGGCAACAGCGCTCATAGCCATTGAAGCTCTCGGCCCACCGACAAAGGGGGAATTGATTAAAAATAAGAATTTAATTAAGCTGGTTTTTGAATCGGCAACAATTGCAAAGCATTCATGAAATGTGTAAAGACAGGCTTCACACGTTTCCTAAAGCAGTCACATGAGACTCATTAAAGAACAGTTGGACAGTTAAAAAAAAAAAACATGGCTGACATCGATCAGTGTAAGGGTTACTCATTCTATACAGACAGCATAGGCAAGCTCACACTGTCACGTCAAAATATTGATGAGATATGTCCTATTAGTAACTGCGACACACTTTACTTTGAAGTGTGCATCTTACTGGGAGTGAGCAGCAATTGCTTTACTATGATGATCGCCAGGCAGTCCAAGGCTGAGCTCGCACAACGCATAATGAAGTTTAAATTACATCCTTAAATGGGATGTGATTCGCTGGAGAGAAAAAACAGAAAAGATCAAAGCATGATCTAGATTTCCTCTCCCTTCTAAGTGACAATAATCTTCTGCGGGATGAAGGGGTGTAGTATGTTTTCCAGTCTGAACACATGTCCACGTATAAATGTAGTCACACACACACAAAAAAAGCCCAATCTTGTACTACTAATGTGCCAGTAAACAGTATTTCACTCATTTCCACATTTATTACATATAATACATATTTTACAGATAAAGAGCTATATTAAGTGTTTTAGTTCCCAAGTGGAAGTACAAGGTTAATTCGTTTATGAGAGAAACATGACGCCTCCGACCACCTTGCAGCGAAACACATTTAGGTTTCATATTCTATCAACTTTCATTGGATTCTTTTCTCTTAACATTGATTTTTCCAAACATTAGGACTGCTTTTCACATGTCACGACTGCTTAAAAACCTGTCCA
>OMNM01008438.1:5375-16059 GCA_900302745.1 Parablennius parvicornis
TACATTGAAATGTTCAAAAAAAGGATGTTTTTCTGTTTGCAGTGTCTTTTATCTTTTTCAAATGATCTCGATCTCTCTCTCTCTGTCTCTGTCTCTCTCTCTGTCTCTCTCTCTCTGTCTCTCTCTCTCTCTCTCTCTCTCTCTCTCTCTCTCTCTCTCTCTCTCTCTCTCTCTCTCTCTCTCTCTCTCTCTCTCTCTAGCTGCCAGCAATCATTATGTTGTAACATTATGTTGTATAGCTGCCATTTATAAAACGCAGTAACAGAGGTCACTGCTGAGAGGACACCAGAATGTGAAATGCAGTAACTACATTACATACTGATAAATGGGAAGCAGCTACAAGTATTGAACAAGGCTTAACAGATTATTCTAAATGGCTCCATGAGGATAAGGGACTGGAAATGTGCTTCTCTACACAGGTCCACTTGTGTGAGGCAGATGGCATGCAGGACTTTCTGGATGAGGATTTGTCCATAGAGGGAAATAATGAGTCACCTCTGCTTGTTGCTGTTAAAACACTGCGAGAAGATGCTAACAAGAATGCAAGGTGAAAGCGACTAGAGAGTAAACGTATAAAAGCTTTGCCTTCAAGTCATTGTGGATTTTTTCAAAATTTCTAATCTTTATTAACTATAGGAACGACTTCCTGAAGGAGATTCGAATTATGTCCCGTCTGAGGGATCCCAACATTGTCCGTCTGCTGGCTGTGTGCGTGGACACTGATCCTCTGTGTATGATCACTGAGTACATGGAAAATGGTGATCTGAACCAGTTTCTGTGCAATCTCAGACTAAAAGAAGCAGCTGATGACAGCAAGACAGACCAAGAGGGGAAAGAGGGAGAAAGTATTGTTAGGTTTGTATTACCTTGTGAAAATTACTAAAGAAACACCCCAAAATGGCTCTACATTAACACCATGTAAAATGATGCCGCTAATAGTTTGTATTTTGCTTGTGCTCTGACTTTCTTTGCTTTTAGTTACATCAAACTGATCAGCATGGCAGTGCAGATCGTGTCTGGTATGAAGTACTTGTCCTCTCTCAACTTTGTGCACCGTGACCTGGCAACCCGCAACTGTTTGGTTGGAAGAAACTACACAATAAAGATTGCAGATTTTGGCATGAGTCGGAACCTGTACAGAGGAGACTACTATCGGATCCAGGGCCGAGCTGTTCTGCCCATTCGCTGGATGTCATGGGAGAGCATCCTGCTGGTGAGTTTTGCAAGAAAATATAATTACTTGCTGAGTTCACTTGAGCCTGGCTATGTTCCTTTTACATCTGAAATTAGACTCGTTTGATCAGTGCACTTTAAAGCTCATCAACAAATTAATATTTCCTTATTGAGCAATAAATTCTTCTCCACAGTAAGCAATTGTTTTTGCACTTATTATTTTGCACTAAAGTTTATTTACAATCTTGATTAGTTTCCATCACACAGCAGTTTCAGTCATAAAAAACATGTTTTGAGCAAAGTGATAACAGTTTTAACCTCTATCATATTTATTTTTTCTATCACAAATTCTTCTCAGAAAAACATCCCCCTAACTCCCTATTTCCTTCTACTGCCGTGCCCTAAACCTCTCTAGCACCCCTTCAAGGGGAGGACCCTAAGATCATCTAGCATCAAGCTCTGCAACGTAAACCGCTTCACATTGTAGCCTTTAAATATAGATTTTATTCAGAAAATTTCCCTTAAAATGTGTCAGTTTAAAATTATTTTGTGGGTTATTTCTAACTAAAGATGAACATTGTGGAGCATTAAGCCAAAAGTCCATATAATGATGTATTTGGGTGCTTTGGCTGCCTTTTGCCCCTCCAGGGTAAGTTCACAATGGCTAGCGATGTGTGGGCATTCGGAGTGACTCTGTGGGAAATCCTGACTCTGTGTAAGGAGCAGCCATACTCCCAGCTTTCTGATGAGCAGGTCATCGAGAACACGGGCGAGTTCTTCAGAGACCACGGCAAACAGGTGAGAATCACACAGGTATGGGCCACATCACAGAGACAGACCTTATCCACACTTACACCTTTGGGCAAACATCCAACAATGTAATAAAAAGCATGTGTTGTTTTCTTTTAGATATGAGAGGAACCCAGTTCCAAAGCTACACAGGCACAGAGAGAACATGTAAACCTAATATAAGAAGGCCCTGTGTTACTTACTGATCTTGTTCCTTTGAGGTGGCAGTACTTACATACAAATACTGTGCTCTGATTAATTTGTCTTCTCAGGTTTACCTGCCAAAGCCTCCCTGTTGTCCTGACAGAGTCTACAGTGAGCTCATGCTAAGCTGTTGGAGGAGAAACGCCAAGCAGAGGCCGAGCTTTCAGGAGATCCACACTCAGCTGATGGAGAGCCTGGCATAGCAGATCCCATGCATGATATCTGTCTGCCTCAAACTGTCTTGTTCACTTCACCAGGAGAGGAACGGAACTAAAATTAATATGGATTCAGAGACTTATTGAGTCAATATTTGCCATTTTGTCAAAGTTAGCTTGTCACAGTGGTGTTATACGTTACATAATGGAGTATCAAAGTATACACTTGAACAGAGCCACATATTGTAGATACTATAAAGCTGATTAGCACAATTCAGAAAATGTATTCAAACCTCTATGTATTTATTGATTGCTTTATATTTCTTATGCTGTCTATTTATAGAGAACCAAGGTAACCTTTAGTAATACATTAAGCATTTGTGAATATTTTTTTAACTTCTTTCAAATGTATAGCCTAAGTCAATTTATATTGCACATTTATTGAATAATGACACTACTGTTGTTTTTTTATGTTTGTACTTTGTATTGTTATTTTAACAATGACATGAGGATGACTGCTTCCTGAATGAGAATGTGTTTTACTATAAGCTCACTTATATAATTGATAAATACAGAAATAAATGTAGTTGCTAAGTAGAAAAGCAAATATTTTTTAAGTACATGTCAGACCAGAGATCCTTGGAAATAAAGAAAAAATAATATATGATTCTGATTGTTGCATTCTTTTTGTCATTTTCTTTACCAAATGTACTGAATGACTATCCTGGCCACAGGCCTGGGGCAAGCCATTGAAGAGATATAATCAATATATTTATTGATATTTCACAAGTATGCATAACAAGTATGACTGACTTTTTGACAAACTGTTGTTTTTTTTGCTTGTATCAACACCACCTAAACGAGAGTTTGCATCTTTCCCCGAATCTCTCTGTCCTATCATTTTCCGTCTTTCTATTGCTTAAACTCCAACCGGAAACATAGAAAGCTGCCACCTCTGAGTCTGATTCTGCAAAGGCTTCTTCCTGTTAAAAGTGAGTTTTTCCTTTCCACTATATCTTGTGCTTGTTTATGGGACATAGTAGGGCTTTTCTTTGTAAAGGAGCCCTGAGATGAGTGGTGAGTTTGGAACTCAATAAAACTAAATTGAATTGAATTGAAATGAAATCAAGTGTTTTTCCAATTACCATCAACTGTGTCTCAACTGTGATGTTTTTTACCTCATAGAATATAATAACAGTTGAGGCATGTAAAGGATATGTATAAAAAAAAGAAAAAACTATCAGCATTAATAGTTCCTAAGCAAGTTATATGAGTGAATATTACCACAAACGGACACAAAATATCAGATGTATGATTATTTTTATTTTTTAATCCAAAATGATTGATGTTGGAAATTAAATTATTATGTGATAGCCTCACGGTAGGGAATTAATGGGTTCGAAAACCAGCTGGGCCTTTATGTGTGGAGTTTGTTCTCTCTGTGGTACTCCGGTTTCCTCCTAGAGTACAAAAATGTGCATGTGAGCTTAATTGGTGTCACTAAATTGGCCCTAGCTGTGAATGTGGATGTGTGTGGTTGACCAAAATCTGTATTTAAAGTTTTTTCTGTTGCCATGTTAGGAAAAAGGTGATGCCGAACCTGGGTTAAAGGTATTAAAACTGGCAACCTTGTTGTGCTTGTTTGGTGGATAATTACTTCGTATGTATTGCCTGCTGGTAAAGTGGCTTTAACTACTGTGTAAGAGGGGGTATATTTTTGAATCGCTTTTTAATTTTTTTGGCCCTGCGCGCTCACCATACTGTGTGCTGATTGGCCAGCGGTGTGTGCGTGCAGTCACACCACGCAGTGTTGTCCACGCGTATAGGCTGAGCGTGTGTATGTGTGTGACTCGGACCAGGGGTTGTGCGTCTGTCAGTAGTTGAGACAGTTTACATTAGTTTGGTTCCTTCATTCATTCAGTGTCACGCTCTTTACTCCGATAAAACATGGAGAGAATTGTTGTCGTTACCGGAGCCAACAGGTGAGCTACACACATTCAACACTATGTTTGTCTTGTTCTAGCGATTTAAAGATCCAGGTGTTCACCTGGGAGGTGGACGTATTGATCAATCAGAGAAACCTTCTGGATTTACTGACAGATTATCTCTGATAATCTTTCATAAGACGACTGCGACACTTCCTTTTGCAGACAATATGTGAGGACTTGTCAGACTGAAAACTTTCCATCTACCCTAGAGACTGGTCTGACAATTAACTACAAGTTACTGCTTGGCATGGGGCTTTAGAGTTTAGAGAAGGCACTGAATCCTTCACAAACATTATAGTGCACAGTTTTATGTTGTAAGCAAATGTGTTTAAAAGAAAACAAGCAATGTTTGAATGAGCGTTTTTGCTTTAAAGTTGCTTTACACACTCTCCTCACAAGCCTATTTTCGAGAGCCTCCATCTGATGTGCCTGATCTGATATGATCTCCATATTGCCACCCTTACCCCAAATATTAATCTCCTACACCGCTTTATCAAACTTGGCGCCATCCCAGCAGGTCACCTACTGTGGGAGGAAATCTGTTTATCTGAAGGACACACATGCATAGGAAGAACATGCAAAGTCCTCACATGGGTTTGAATAAAATTAAATTAAAATATTTCCTATTATCTTTTCTCCAATCTCGCTGTGTTTACGAAATGACTTCATGGAAGATTTGAATTCAATTGTTCTAATAGCTCCTGTGTTTGCCTTCTATCTGTCTCTCTACCTGCAGCGGCATCGGTCTGGCTCTGTGTGAGCGGCTGCTCACCGAAGACGGCCTTCTCCGTCTGTGTCTGGCCTGCAGGAACATGCAGCGAGCCGAGGCAGCCCGCGCCACCCTCCTGACCTCTCACCCCGACGCCCGTGTGGACCTTTTACACCTCGACGTGGGCTCGGTGCAGTCGGTGCTCACCGCTGCTCAGGAGATCAAGACCAGGTGGGAGGTCTTTGATTCATATCGATTGATTGTTGATGCACTCGCACTGTGAGTTCATCACCTTTTTCTGAGCTATAAATACAAACTTGACCTGTTTGTTCTTCTGTTTTCTCCAGATACAGCAGAGTTGACTTTCTTTATCTAAATGCAGGAATTATGCCCAATCCCCATGTGGATATCGGAGCTTTTTTCAAGGGTCTGTTTTCCAGGTACATTTTGCAGTTATCTTTCTGTTGACTGAGCTCAGACCATCAGGGCTGTCATTATCTCTCCCGCGGTGTAACCGTGACCCTTCCCCACTACAGGAACGTCATCAACATGTTTTCCACAGCAGAGGGTCTCCTGACTCAACAGGATCGCCTCAACGCGGATGGGCTGCAAGAAGTTTTTGCCACAAACCTTTTTGGCCATTTTGTCCTGGTACTACTCACACTACACATTTCTGTACAGCAATACGTGAAAACATTAATCATCAATCAGTCTTTCATTTAGCACATGCAGCCACATTGTGCAGGGATATCTAAAAACCAAATTCCTTTTCTGCTTTATGTTCATGTAAGATTACATTCAAATTACTTTCTGACGGCTATAACCTAAAACTTCACATTATCAAGACGATGATTTTGTAAATAGGATTCCTCTTGTGTTATTTGCTGCTATGCAAATTAGGTCTTTTGCAGATTTCCACTCAGTCCTGCTTCTGTTTCTTTCTGCATCTCATTAATTTAACTTTTTTTTTTCATTACTTAATCAACTTATAATGAAATGAGAATATATGGCTTTAGGTTAAAGCGCTTCCCCCAGAACAAGACATGAGCTTCATTTACATTACATTTTTACTATCTAGTCTTCACCGTCACTGTTCTGAGGATTATCATGCCAAGTCACAATTTATATAAATTGTTGGAATTACCCATTACAGTCAAATATGTGCTAAACATCTTTTTTTGGGTGTTTCTTTTTTCATTTTCATTGAAATTTCATAGAAGCAAAATAGCTCAAAATCATCTCAAAAATAGACCGTGTGACTGTATTAAAGAACAAAAGACTAATAACTTTCGTTTATCCTTCATGTTTGTCTAAAGATGAGATTAGCAGAGATTGTCTTAAAATGTTGGAAATGATGAGGCTGCCATGATGGTAGGCAGCTGATACAGAAATCAACTTAATGAGGATGTGTAAATGTCTTTAGAGTTTTTCCCATGTTCTTGTCCCGTGTATCAGATCCAGGAGCTGGAGCCGCTGCTGTGTCAGACGGACCACATGTCCCGGGTGGTATGGACGTCCTCCAGTAACGCTCGCCGCTCCGCCTTCAGCATCGAGGACATTCAGCACAAGAACGGCTCGGAGCCTTACAGCTCCTCCAAATACGCCTCAGATTTGCTGAGCCTGGCTCTGAACCGGCACATGAACAGCCAGGTTGGTCTGTCACGCATTCGGCAAAGCTCTGGCATCCAGTCTTTGATGGAGTTGTGAGGAGAAGAAAAGTGGAATTTGGAAGTTTATGCATTAATTGTCCATAAAATATTTTGTCTGCGTGCTCACGACTATAGACAAAACACAAAATACCACACAAACCTTTCTGATGTTCCATGTCCTCATTAAACATCTACATTAAAATATGCTGGTGGAGAAAAATAATTAAGCTGATGTGCAACAAGACTGTGGTCTATTGAAAAACACCCAAATGTTTTGACTGTGAAGCATCTGCTCCTGTGTGTCTTTCCATGTCTGAAGACTTGACTATTCCTGTTATTTTTCCCTCTTCATTCAGGGTCTGTTCTCCTCTGTGATTTGTCCCGGCCTGGTCATGACTAACTTGACCTATGGTATCCTTCCCTCCTTCTTCTGGACTCTCATTATGCCCATCATGTATCTGGTGGGTCATCAATTCACATTATTATTGGAATCTTTGGAAGAAAAAAAAAAAAGCTTCTTTGTTGAACATCACTAGTTAACTTTAAACTGTTTCCTCTTTAACAGATCAGGATTTTCACCAACACTTTCACACTCACGCCGTACAACGGAGCCGAGGCACTGGTACGTCGGCAGACTGTACATGACAAGGGTTTGAATCATTTTAGTTTGTCCACAATGAATTCAACATAATGATTTTTTTGACCTTCACAGCACTGGCTGTTTCTCCAAAAGCCGGAGTCTCTGGATGCTAGAGCAAAGTATCACAGTTTGACATCAGGACTTGGGAGAAACTACACTCAACCTCGACAAGTAAGAGATGGGAGTGCTGAGCTCTAAGACAATTGACTTTGACTGGAGTTGTTTATTTGATATGCCGCACAATGATTTGTGTGTGACTGAGATGTTTGTCTTTCAGATGGACATTGATGGTGAAACATGTGAAGCCCTCTTCTCCAAACTTCTGGATCTCGAGAAAGTAGTCCGACGGAAGCTGAGCGACAAACACGCCGAGAATGAAGCTCATCAGAAATATCTCAGTGAGATTGAGTAGACTGGATTAAATGAACATGTTTCCTCTCTGAAAATGGACCAAAGTGCAATTTGAAGCTTTAATGTTGTTTAATTCTTGCTGGACTTTTCAACAGTGAACGTTTTTCTTATAATGAACAAAAGCCTCTCTTCTTCCTCAGAATGTCACAGCTTTGTTTCTTGTGTGTGAGAGTATCGAATCCTCTGAAGTGGCTCCTTGTTTACACATGAGAATCTGGTTTACCTCCGCTTGTATTTTTTTATGTACATACACAAAATTTAATGGTAATAAATGGTTCATTATTTTACTCAAGCGTCTCAAATTTGTTTTAGCTTAGTAGCCTACTTAGACAAGTGTGTCCGCAACAAAGTGACGGGCCGATAACCTTTTGAAGTGTGAGAACTCTAGATTTGTTGTGTTTTTGGTGCTAAGAACAAGTAGTTTTCTAAGAATGTCCACATTAATTGCTAAGCACAAGTTAAAAATTCCTCCGAAAAATCAGTAATTTTGACTTTGTGCTATATTTTACGATGCCCACTATTATTCAGGTTACCTCATAGCTCAAAAACTTGTAGCCGAAGTTTACTTCTAAACCAAAAAGTGCACATGTGCGTAATCTGCCTTTGCTCATTGTCAACTGGGATGAGATCCAGCGCTCTGCAATCTTAATTTGGATGAAGCTGTTAAGAAAATGAGATTCTGTTGAAAATGTGTCCTGCCATGAAGTTCTTTTGAATTTTTTTTCAGCATCTGGGAGTCAAACCCATGTCTTCTCCACCTTAATCCAGTGGCTCGTTTATTGTTCCCTTCTTGTTGTATTGTGGATAAAACCACCTGTATGTTGCATGATGTTTGTCGTCGGTGGGGTCTGTTGAGGTCGGTGACTGACCAGCACGTTGGACAGATCATTTCACCACACATCATTAATTATAGAGGACTTGTCTCAGTTTAAATAAATGAAAACCACTGAGGTTTGTAGCAGGCCAAGAGAATGAATAAATAAGTCAGGTGTCGGATGATTAAGAGGGCTCACATTGGCAACAGTATATTGTAAATCAACACTTCCTTCTCCAAATCGATTAAATGTAAAAACCTTGTTAAACTATTGTATATCAGGGATGGGGTTTTATTTTGGGTGAATATCTACAAATTAGGGTGAGGAAATACAGGTTCTGCAACACATCATGTAATGTAATATGTACTAACTGTTGGGTAGAATTATTTACATTGTTCTGAATTAATGCAATCAAATAGAAGTGACACCAGTTACCTTGCCATTAACTACCCTGTCAATTAAATTTCTTGAGCTAAAGTTTGATGCCTTCAAGAAATTCTAAAATGAAAATCTGTGAGGCTTCAGTGACTGCTGTTTGGCTGTCAAAATCTAGATCTTAAAATTGAAAGTGAAGTTCATATAAATTCACAGCATTTTAGAAACCTCTTGCCAAATAAAAATAAATGGACAAATGAACAACTTCAAAACATAATGAAAGCTACAGAGCAGAGGTATTAAAACAGGATAAGATGTTAAACTTTGTTTTATGAATGAATCAATGATATAAACATGATGGCTTGATGAAGGTTCTGTACTCAGTATTCTGTACTCAGGATCAGAGCATCAGAAGAACAACCAGAAGAATTTGGAATTATGGCTCTAAACAGCTGATTAAACACAACAGAATCACAACAACCATTTTTAAAAATGATGTCTCTGCCCGATGAGATCACTAGTGTCGGCTGAGTATTTGATATTGAGTGCAGTGATATTCACCCCAAAGATACGCATGACTGAGCATACATACTCTGACTTAACATGAACTTCTCTTGACCTGCGACTGCAGCTTGCAGACTTAAAGAGTTGATATATTGCAGAAGGAATGACTATCAAATACGTTACCGCCAGCTGTTTCCTCTGCATGCCCTCACTGGCCCTAACCACAACAACTTCTGCTTTTTATAAACCAACAAATCCCATTAAATCCTGGGGCATATGAAATGCAAAAGGTCACTGTTGCGCATGCTGATTGCCGCCAATTTGTTTTATTAGAAAGCGCTGTATCCATGTAGAACTCCCCAAACATCAGGTACCAGCCAGTCAGAGACTTGCAACACAGACATGTGATGATTAAGTATTCTTCTTGTGCTCAAATGCAAAAATCACCACCTCCATTCTGGTAGAAAGTACTTGTCTGTACTTCAAAGCAAAATGTTTATTAAGTATTTTTTGTGTGAATTTGCTATCTTATTAGAAAATAGTCAATATTTTTCTTTGTGGCCACAAACTCCTCAACCAAATGTGACACAGTGGAAAGCTTCCCTCACATGTGACATCCTCACAGAAATTAAAAGCCGGATTATAGAAACGACATGAAAGCTTGTCGTTACATAATGTAGCGGGGCGGATCAAGAAGTGATGCCTTCTCAGCTACCAGGACTTTATAAATGAACTAATACACAGCTCATAGTCTGAAGTCCATAGAAAAAAAGCACTACACTCATCAGGCACGTATTTGGGTGTACTTGTACACTCATGTAATCCTCCTCAACAGCTCTGCTATAAATTCTGCCTTTTAGAAAACTATTGAAGTTCAGTTTTGCTCAAGATAGTCAGAAAAAGTTTATTTTTGCAGTGTTGTGGAATGTTTTGGTCATCACCTGATGATGTTCATTGTTGTTGCAGTGACCAAAATATTAGAAACACCTGATACATTGAAATGATAAAACAAGAGAACATGCAAACTTCACATAGAAAAGTCTCCCATTGTGCCTAGACTTGGATTTGGGAGATACAGGATGTTTGATACTGTGCACAGACAACTCGTCCACAAAACTGCAACCCTAGACAACTCATCCACAACAATTTTTTTCTCAGAATTATGAAGGATTTCAAAGTATTTTTAAGGAATTTGGAAGGATTATTAAGTATTTGTGACACAAAAACATAAGATACATATTTCATTATGAGTCTTAAGCTTAAGGGTTAGGA
>OMNM01008444.1:5548-24225 GCA_900302745.1 Parablennius parvicornis
TCACACAGCCCCTGTTTATAAATAGGGGAGTGTCTTTTCCAGCAGCTCTGCCTTTATTCCAGATCAAGTATCTGCACTTTGATGTGCAGTGAGCAGAAGATGTCTCCATGCAGTTTTTCCCCACTTGTACAGTATGCTACATGTACTCTGATCACACACAGAGCCGACAAAACGAGACTGATCCCACTGTTGTTACTGCGCTTTTCTAAACAGAAAGTGGCACTGCGTGTTTATCTCATGAGGCGTAACGTGCCGCTATGAGTTGAAATTATGAATTACAAAATTGGCATTTTTTTTGTACAGATTAATATTACTCATGATTTTAGGCTGTGTTACGCACGCTATTGTGTAAATATTATTAAACATGATCAAAAATAGGAACACTGTCCTTGACATTTGTTCTTACAAGAACAGTGTTCTTTCTCTTGCCCCTAAATTTAAGGCCCTGTTTACCGGACAACATTTTAAAGTGAAAACGCAAAACTTTTATTGTGTTTTTGGTGTCTTATTTACACACTCCGAAAACAGAAATTTTTAAAAAGAGCTTCCAATGTGGAAGTTTTGAAAATGCTCCATGTGAACGGTGAATATTTCTTCTGCACATGTGCGAGTAGATAGACAATGACAACAATGGCGGCACCAGTGCCATGACTCCCAGTGGACTTGGTAGTTTTGGTTGAGGGTCACCCGCAATAGTAATCTAACATCATTGCCTGCCCATACATTGATAATGTTTATAGTGTATTATTCGCTGTGCACATGTTTCAGGACAAAAACAAACAACAGCGCCAACATTGTGGACTGGCATGTTAACCACATCATTTTCAGTTCTTCTGCCATTTCCAACGCACATCGTTTCCAAGACAATGTGATGTAAACATGAAACACAAAAATAATGGTTTTCACTTGAAATGTCGTCGTGTAAGTGGGGCCTAAACTTCTTGTCTCCAACCTCAGAAACCCGTATCTATCTCGTGGGTGAGCATTCTGGGCAGCAAGGCTCTATCTGATTAGTCGAATATGTTGAGATGCAGAGTAGGAAGACTAAATGTATTGCAGGCTTTTGCGATTTGTTTACTGCACATGTTGATATCGCAATAACGATACATTTTCGCTATGGTGCACAGATAGGGACATTTGGTCATTAACATATGAAGATAAAAATGAAGTACATTGATGTATTAAGAAAAAAAAAAAAAAAACTACTTTCTTATTTAAAATGTTTGATTTGCATGAGGCTTTTTAAAGTTTTTAAAATTCAGTATAACTAACAAATTAGGTCTTCAAAACAAATGCAACAACCTCAAAGAAGTCTTTAAGACGTCCCATTCTCCAACCCTGCAGTCTTCTTTTCTTCCCTCTCTCTCTTTTTTTTTTTCTAGACGAGCCTCTTCAAAACAGACCAGATGTTCCCCAGATGTGCGACCTTAAAACATCTGGTAATGAAAGCTCTCTCTTTTTTTTATATATCCAAATAAATTTCAGACTATCAGGTTTGGTCAGACTCTGCGTCAGAGATTTGCTTTTCCTCAAACTCACAACATTTGGCCATGAGGAGGAGTGAGGACGACGATTCTAAGATGTCACGTCTCCTCTAAACAACACGAGCTGCCGGCGCACTTTGTAAACTTTGGACCGTCTCACAAGGAGGAGATTAAATTAACATAAATTGTTGACAAGGACGTCATTTTTTATGAATAATTCAGCCGATCCTTTCACAACAGCACAGAAAACAGATGCGGGGAAAAGATGAATAAATGCATAATGAAGTGACAAGGACCAAAGTGACCAACATAAAGGCTTCTGGTAGAGCTCCATTTTGTTTTCATTATTTCAAAGTCATTAGAAGTTAGTTAGCAGATGAGTTTTGCAGGGTTTGTCTGTCCTTTGCTGTCTGGAGCTGCTACACTGCGCCATTGTTTCTACTGAAACCTGAGACCAAGAAAGAGAAAACTACATACAGCAGCAGTCCCTTAAAAAGACTGCTGTTGTTGAGGCAGACGACCCAAATTTAATAACCTGCAATTGAACAATTGCGATTGTCTCTGTCGGGGCACACTGGCCACTATTGTGCCCCGGAGCAGATGCGGATATATATGGTCAGCATAATGTACACCGAACAGGCACCGCTATAGAGAGACGGCGCTCAAGACCACTGCTCTCGTAACTTGGACTTGTCTCGGCTTGCTGGAAGCTCAGAAAAATGTCATTCTAAAAAAAATTGTAAAGTAGCTTTTCACCTTGAGCTTGCAGAGCTTTGAAGACTGCACACTGAAATGTTGAAGCTCCGAATACCTCAGGAGAAAACACTGAAGAGTTTTTTTGGGGGCTTTTTTTTTTTTTTTTGATGACCAGCTGTTATGAAAAGGCCATCAGCGTTTATTTACATACCTTTAGCAACTGGATGAAAAGCAATGGATTCTGATTTGTGTTACAATCTGATGGAGTTAACAGCAGAGAGAAGGTTTTTGGCACATTTTCCAAACCTGGCAGCAATTCTGAGCCCACTATCATTAAACCTCACTCCGACTTTAGATTAAAAACATACAGACATAAGGGTTATTGGTACCTTATGTCAGACATGGATTCTTTAAGGCCTGGCAGCAGCATGAATCTCATGAATCGAATGCAAAGTGTATGATCCGTGCAATCGGGGGCGGAGGGGGGATTAATTTTCATAGTTTATTAAGTTTATGTATGAGTGCATAGTTTTGTTATGTAATCACCATTTTATTACAAAACATGCAAAGAAATAGAAAAATTTCTCAAATGCAAAGCGACTATAGTGGTTGTTCATCTCATCTAAAATTCCCTGGTTTGGATGTTGCATGTTCTCCCTGAGCATACATGGGTACTTGGATTTCCTTCCACAGTACAAAATCATACATATTAGACTAAATGGTGACTCAATAATAGCAGTTGTGTGTGTCTCTAGGTTTGCCCTGTAATGAACCGTTGACCTGTCATTGCCTCCAATCATAGTCAATGGAATCAGCTCCAGTTGGTACAACTCATTCCTGTAAAACGCGTTTTAATTTCGGGGCCACATAAAGCTCAATTTCATCTTACGTGGCCATAATATGGTTTTAATTTAAACTTAACATTTTTTGCTGTTGATGTGGTGTAGAGTATATTTGATTTGATTTTTTACCATTTGATTGGTGGTTTGGACAAACTGGAGCTTCTTGCCTTTTGTTTGATACTCGTTTAGATGCTTTAATGGAAAAAGGTAAACGGTAAATGGATTGAACTTATTTAGTGCTTTTCAACCGCTTCAGCACTTTATAGTGTTAATTACATTCACAAACCAATGGAGGCGTCTGCCATGCAAGGAGCTCAGTCTATCCATTACTAGCAATTTGGGGTTCACTGTTTAGCTCACGGACACTTTGACATGTGGGCGAGGAAGATGGGGAATTGAACCTTCCCATTGAGAGACAACCACTCTACCAACCGAGCCACAGCCATCGGCTGGAGGGAGAGCTATAACAAGATATATTTTCAGTTTGAGTAGAATTTATTGCTCCAGGAGTTCGGGATATTCACGTGGCCCACAAAGTGAAATCCACTGCCCGCTTCTCCTTTATGTGCTACAAATCAATCTTCAAACTATTTTCAACTATTTTCAACATAGTCCACAACCCTCTTTGAAGCCGCACACATTCCAGGTTTATCCCAGGATGGCATAATGCAATACACCTGCTGCTTGCATACTTACTTAAGGAAGTATCTCTGGCCGGAGGCGGTCTTGGCCATCTCCCACCCGGCGGGCAGGGGCACGTCGTCAGGAATCTCATAAGAGGACTGACGGAGATGTTGAGGCGAGGCACCTGCTGAGGCCATGCCAGACAGGGAGCCACCAGAGACGGCCCCCAGCTGCAGCGAGGCCGGAGACGAGTGTGCACGGACGTGGTGGGGGGTGAGCACGCCGCCACTCCCTGCATCAGTGCTGGCCTGTGATAGAGGGGGGAGAGAGACACAGTAAGAGTCCAACAGGGCTGGATGTAATAGATTACAAACACTCATATCACTGTAATTAAGTTATTTCATGTAACTGGTATGTAATTTTTACTTATGCTTAAAGGCAATCTATACTGTGCAGTTTAATGTTATCAAACTTAAAATACAATTCACACCATGTAATCTACTTTGAAAAGTCACTATATATGCCTACAATTTCTACATCTGTTCATAAAACAGTGCAATAGTGTCATTTCTACAGCTGTTTTTCTGAGATTTCAATCGAGGTATTTTAAAAAGCTAAACTGAATTGAATGTCTGTTAAAAAAGTAACTGAGTATTTTCTGGGAAAATTTTTTTGTACTTCCAGTATCACTATTATATAACAATAGTACTTTTATTTGTAATGCAACACTTGAGTATACATTAAAGTACTTTTCTCAACTGTGGTGTTCACTAAAATGGCAAACAAATGGGCTACAAATGTAATCACAGACATACAAATTTCACAATAACAAGAGGAAAACCGATTTATTCGTAACTCGACGGCTCCATAAAGTTCCCTTAAAATGCACGACTAATGTAAGTTTAGGAGTGGTTTAGGTTTGGGAGAAAAGCAGGATCCAGGGCCTGTGTGGGACAGAGGAGGGCGCATACTCCCTGCAAACACTGCGCATGCGCACTGCTCACCAAAAAACCCCTTTCTCGGTGGTGGAGGTGCTGTGAGGGGGACATTACACTAACTTTAACAGTCATGTACTTTCCTTGATTGCTCATCGCCTCATCAAAAACACTCGACTTTAGCTTTTAAGACATTAATGATACACTTTTATAAATGTTGGAGCCATGAATCAGACCAAAACATTCACACTTGTATTGCACATTTTCTTTAGAGCACATTATTATTTAGGTAAACCACATATTCCAGTGTTACTAATACAAGTGACACAGACAAATGCATTGATTTGAGGATTTGCTTGATCATTTTTTAGGGCTTGATTACGCGTAAGTAACCCTTCATGAGTAGGTTTGTGGCGGTGTCATGACATATGCATCACATAAACTTTTTTTTCTGAATATGCATAATGGATGTACATTACTCTTAAAGAGTAAAAGTGAGCAAAAAGTCAGCTTAGAGATCTTGTCTGCCAAGCAAGTCCTGGAGGCTGGATGGGCCTTGATTCAGTCGTGATTTGTGCAGGGCGGGCTTACTTGTCTGGAGTGGGACTTTGGTTCTGGAGGCTTGAAGAAGGAGTCCGGCAGCTTTCTCATCCTCATGGGTACGGAGGGGGGCACGATGGTGTTCTTCGGGTTCATCACGGCGTTAAAAAGCGCCTCCAAGTCCGTTTCAGAGTCGCCCCGTACATGGACGATCTGGTGTCCCGCAGGAGGATTATGCTGGCCCGGATCCATCGTCCCGAAGCGAGTCAGCCAACTTTTACGCGTCCGCACAAGTTACGCACAATAAGTACGCACAAATAGTTTTGTTTGTTTGTTTTGTTTAAACAAGAAAATCAATTCAAGCCAGTCCCCAGCGTTTTTTCTCTCTGTTTTCTCCACACAACAGGAAATCAGGAATCTTGTTTGACTCTCAGTAAAAGTTATCCAGAGTCATTCTAACCAGTTGAGTTTCTCCCAAAGAGCGTTAGCTGTCGAAATCTGCAGAGAAACACAGCGTTTTCCTGCTGTTTCCTGTTGGCATACTGGATGTAACAAAGCGCATATCCACTCCACACTGAAATCTGTGTTGTCGTCCGGCCCCAACTTTTCCAACCAAAATGAAAAAAAAAAAAAAAGCTTAACTCCAGTCGGGTCTAAACTTTGGGCAGGACATCAAACTTTATGACTCACGGGACGGGACGTCTGCTCCAGGGGCGGAGCAACGCCTTAATTGGGACAAGAGGCTTTAAAGGTACAGTCAGTGTGGCCCGAATCCCCCCCCCCATTTACTCCACAACATTCACCCATTTAAACCCATCTCACAACAATAAGACATGCTAAAGATATTCCTCTTTCATATAGTTTCAACCAAACAATGGAAAATCTATACATTCTTTATTTTTCTATTTTCTACTTATCTTTATTATTTCAATAATAACAACTACAGCAAAACAAAATAAACATACAAAAACAATAAAAACAACTACATAATTCAGATGAAATTTTGTGTGTGCCTGCTGCTCGCTACTGACTAGTTTCCTCTCCATACTGCCACTTCTATGTAATAGTAGAAAAGTATCACTAAAGTACTTGTGATAGTGAAAATGTTTCAATGAAGTGTCAGTAATATTGAAAATAGTATTTTAAAAAAAGTAAAGGAATAATGAAAAAGTTATGAAAAACGACCAGTAATGGTGAAAAAGTATCAATAAAGTACCAGTAAAAGTTAAAAAGTGTCAATACAGTCCCAGTATATTCATCATGTATTATACACAGAGTGTAAAAGTCAAGCATTATGTTCATGTTTGAAAGTTAAAATAAAGTAAAAAAAAAAAAAAAGAATCAGCATCTCATAATAATACATTTCACGTAACCAGACACACATGGTTACATTTGAAATTAGACAAAAATTTCATATAGTGTCATCCTAACTCTTTAGATTTTTTACACGTAAAATTAAATATTGTAGGCCTTTAGTAACAGTTTACCTTATAAGTCCTCAAAATCCAAATTAAAGTATGTAAAAAAATTTCTACATTTCTGTAATAATTGTGTATGTCTAACCTTTGCCCCTTTTATGCCAAAAAAGTGTAAAACAATTGCATCTCGAAACTTTAGAAACCAATGAAAATGTTGAAATTTCATATAGTTTAATACAAACAGTGTTTTAAACCGTAAGTTTTGGTTTTATTACACCTGCATTTCTGCTGAATTGTGTGCAATTTTAGCTTACGCAACTCAAAATCAGAGCATCCCAGAACATCACAATCTTCAACTAAATCAGATTGTGGTTTCGATGATGCATGTTTTTGTTTTGTTCACATTGGCGAAAATAATCACGGACATGCAAGTCTGAGCCCTTTTAAAAACACTGCTAAACACAGATACAAGTAATGAAACCCATAAATAACCTAGAGATGTCTGTCAAAACTGAAGTGAAACACTTGTTTTCATCATGAAATTATTGAATCTCTGCAAAGTTGTTGTCAGTTTACTGTTTGTAGGAGGTTTAAAATTAAGTGAAACTTAATTAGAATTCTGACGGGACGGAGCAGTTCTGGCCTCTCACATGCTTCACATCCTTGCTATGGATGAGGAGGCAACAAACACACTTTCCCAACAGTCTGAACAATAATTCAAAACCACATTTTCCCTCATCAGTATGAATAATTGAATAATGGTACTACTTTTTTTTTAAACTCCCTCTCTCTTTTTTTTACAGTGTTCATGAAAAGTAGACCCATGCAGTTCCCACAATTGTTATGCTAATGAGACCCCTCTTCCATTGAGAAATCATTTTGTCAAGATCCACCCTCTTTGGATACAGAGGCTCTGTTTCAGCTTTTCCCATACATCCACTGAATGAATGAATATGAAGCCCTATTAAATATCTGCAGACACTGTATAAGAGCTCAGAGCAGATTAAAAGAAGCTTCGCCCGAATCCACCCGCTCTCGTTTCTCAACAGGTGCATGTCTCATGTTCAGTTTGTTTCACATTATGATTAATTGAGAAAATATCACAGTATGTCACTTTAATGGGGGTTGACTTTAAACAGTCATTCTTTGAGCAATAATGTGTGTCCCTCGAATATTCTGTGTGCATAAGTATAATCAAACACAGCACCAACTTAATGATTGCACTGAAAGGTCACACATTTCAATGGAGGAAACGCTCTTTGCACAAACGCTGCCAGTCAAGAAATGTCCATTGTCTGGATGAAAGTGGTCATTTTCACATCATTGTAATGCACTCAGACACATTAAAGAGATGGACTGCAGTGTCCCAGCAGCCCCTGAGGGGAGTCAGGGGACCACCCACTTAGCAGAGTTTGGTCACTTTTAGTCAACAACTGTTCATCCTCCCTGTAAAGTCTCCTTCTGGTTGATTGGGTGCAGCTTCATGTCAGTGGAAACAATTGTTCTGTTTTGGCAAAAGCTGGAGAGAATCAACCTGAGAGGGGCAGGGCAGCTGGATCAGAGCAGCTTGTGGAAATGGATTTGGTCTGGTGTTATTATCGGACATGATGACACAGTGTTACCAAAGACTGATGAGCTCCTGGGATCCAGAGCGCCCCCTATAGCCTTTATTGGGTAAACACAGGCAGGGGTTGGAGAGAACTACAGTCTCTTGAGAGTACAGAAATTGTAATCATATTACATAACTCTAAGAATTAAAAAATAAAACAAAACAACTCAAGTTACTCCTCTCAAAGCTACTCACAATATATCTAATTTAATTGTCAGTAGCACTCATGTGCCTCAGTTCACTTTCATATAAAACATATTGTCCCTTTTTTCACTCAGAACAACGAGAAATCACTAAAAAATTACTCTTTTGCACTTTTATTTGGAAAAAATATTGATCAAAAAAGGATTGAAATTGTGTAATTACTTGGTTTTAAAGCATGAATTGAGAACAACAGACAAATAAGTCTTTTGAGAAAGCTATATACTTTTAAATAATTCAGTCCAAACTTAATATTCATGTTGACATAATCCACAAACGAATGCATTTTTAATTAAATTTTTGAGCGTCAGCCATAAGGCCCGTGGGCCAAAAACAACCTGCTCAAGGTTCCAATCCGGCCCGCTGAACCAACAGGTGAATTGTAAAAATTTCAAAGGAAAGAAGACCCGAGCTGAGATATCGGAGATGCTGCCAGTAAAGATTAAACAAGCATTAGCCTTAAAGCCATGCTTTCAGGGTGAGTTTGTAAAAACATGCATGATGCAACCGCTATGGTCTTTCCGACATTTCACTGTATTTTGCGCCACAAGGTTTCATTAAAATCTTGTGGAAATTGTAGTCATTTTTTTGGTAATAATTGTTTGGTTTTGTGAACATATGGACATTTTCACCATGTAAACACTACTCTGCACCATAGCAAAGGAAAAAACCTTAATGTTTATTATGGCACTATTGTACTCAAGATGCAATGCACTAAAGATTAGATTGGCCTGAATGTGAACTCTGAATTAAAATGTGTTTAACATGCCTGAGTTAAATCAAGTAGCTTGACCGGACACAGATCCATTTGTGAACCTTTTTCAATTTCGTTCCTATTTATACAACTAGGGTCATGTGATGTAGGGCTGATTCCTTTTGGACTAGGTGGAAAAAAACCGAGTGTGTACAGTCTGGGCCATAATAGGGCAAATACGGATTCGTACGCATTCACATTCACACTTATATGCAATTTAAGGACATAAATTAACCTAATTAAGTCTCTGGACTATGAGAAGAAACCAGAGAAAAACCTACGCACGCACAGGGAAAACATGCAGACCCCACACAACAATTACATAACTCAAAGTTTCACATTTTGATTGTGAACATTTTCAACTTAATGTACATATACCGGGTGTATTTTACTTCATTGCTGAAGTAAAGCTAAATCAAACTCTCTTCAGAACATTTACCTTCATTTGCTATATCGTCGAAGCAGACATGTTAAAAATGGACTGTAACACAACGGGACTAAAAACCAGCGTGAATCAGCCTCACAACAGACCAAAGCACAAGCTTGAACTTGCATGAGTGAAAATCCCTTCCCTTATTTTCAGCACTCTTGCCTTTTCTTGTCGAGTGGCAGGGTGTTGGGCTGGTTAGGGCTTAAATGTCATTACTCTCGCCATTGTAGAGTCTAATGACTCTGAACATTAATTATAGGAGGATAAAAGGAGTCAAATTCAGGGCAAATTTTGCAATAAAGTAAGTCATTGCTGGTCAGCTACTGACGCACACATGGACGGTTTCTGTACAGCTTTAGTGTATTCATGCATATGCATATCGTTTTCTTTCCCAGAATAAAGAATTTTTGGAACTACTGAGTTTACATTGTTCTGCAGGACGTTTCACACTCTGTATTTCCAACATCTCCATCGAGCTTTCAGATCCAATCTCCTTATGCTCATTAGTTGGAGCTAACGCTGAGGCCACATCTCAAACTCCCGAGCAGCAATGTTGTGTTGAAGACAACAATGAAATTGTCACATTGTGTCTGCTGTTGCAGGCCTGATCCTGCACCCAAGCTGGAAATGTTGTTTAGTGCCGTTCATTCGGTGTAAGGTAACAAAGATCAGACTCGGTGCGGCAGAGGGACGTCACCACAGCGATGTTGTTTATAACTCCGTGTAGACGCACTCAAGTAACCTGTAGTTAAACCTCAATGTTCACATGAGCTGGGGCCTCCTGCACCTATGGGAGCAAGTCCAAGCAGGTTGACAGAGGGCAGAACCAGACACGCTGGTGAGGGAGGGGTAACACAGCTCACATCCATAATCCCTACCATTTTAGTTTCTGTTTTCACTGCTGCAAAGCTTCTTTCAAAAAGCGAAACAAAGATGTGCTCACTAAAGAATAAAGCACAATGTAAATGCACCTGACAGCTGAAATTAGAAAAAATACTGACTTTCGTCTACGCTGAAATTCTGGGCGTCAATAAAAAACCAAATCAGGTTGAGAGCTAAAAGTGAGGCAGACTCTCGACGCAATCACAACAGCAGGCTGTGGAAGCCCTCTGGCAGAGGACGAGCTGGCTGAGCCAGTAGGTTGAGTCGAGCGGACGTAATCATCCATTCAGCCACCATGACAGAAGGAAAGACACACCTTCCACGTTGCAACACCTCTCCCCCTACATATCATTTCGATCATTGGCTGGGCTGCGCACACTTAAAAGAATTGCTACGACTGAGAAAAGAGAGAATCTGGTCAGTTTATCAGTGTCAAGAAGCTTTATTTAGTAAAGTGCTAATAGATTTCCTTCAATCGGGAAGAAGAAATAGAGATTAAAGCTACTCTGAAAAATACAAAGCTACTTTTCTGCTTCTATTGCTGGTTTAGATTTAGTTAGGAACATTTTCTCAGGCATTTAGGCCCAGTTTCACATTCATGTCTTGAATAAAACCAGGACTTGTCTAATCTGGTTTAAATTAATCCACATTTATCCAGTGGTTTTGTGAGACGTGGTTTAACTTTAGATTAACTAGTTCCAGACTACATACTATATTCTCAGACTGGCAATCAAGGACGACTCAGACAGAGTGCTCTGAAAACCTGGAGTGGAATGTTCCTATGTAAGTTTTAGCAGTGTGTCCGTGTGTATGTGGAACTGGAGTTTGACCCCGATCTGAAACGGAGAAGGGAACAAAGAAAGCATTCAATAATCTTCAGTGAAAACGAAAAGACACTTTTAAAGGACATTATCAGAAAGTTCCTCATGACTGAAAGTAAACATCATGATTCAACCACTGAAACTAAAAAACAAATGTATGGTCTGCAGTAAGTCATGGTTTAAAATGTGATTTATTCGAGAACTAGGCTTAATCTCTGAATGTGAAGCCGGGCCTTCCAGTCTGATCACTCATGATGTCACAAAGCTGCATGAGAGAAACTGTTTTTCAGTTGCAAATGCTTGAAATATAAATCAAATTTTTAAAAATAACTACAAAATGCAGTTTTTTTTTTGTTTTGTTTTTAAAATCTCAATAGGCTCATAGCTGTTTACCTCTCATATCATTAAGGTTCTACAGTAGGCACATTTGGTCAAATTTATTTTGCTGGGTAATAAAGTGCTAAGTTACACACGTTGCAGCACAATATGCACGGAGCACACAAGCAGCAGATCAGGATTTCTTCTGATTTTGCGAGCGGCTATTAGCTGAGCATGCACAGCGCTTGTAGAGGTCGACTTTCATGTCTGCTGTCTGGGGAAAAAAAAATAAACAAAACAGAAAAGAATTAAAAAGAAATCTATACGTAGATTAAAGCAAAAGGTCTTACAAGACTTACAAAGGTTGGATCGATGAGTACAGGACCACGCGAGCCAGAATTAACCCCGACGTATTGTTTCACACCTACAAACACAAACCGGTCAAATTAATTATCGCGCACTGAAATGTCGTCATGTAACAATGTGAGGCGGTTCTGTTGTATCATCAGATTGACTGAATGTAAATAGCCTCTCCGGAGTGCTCACAGTGCAGCTGGAGGTTGAGTCTTTCCAAAGACTGAAGGATTTTCTGCTCCTCCAAGGAAATGTTGGTGAGCCCCTGCTGCTGGCCGGGCTTCTGTGTTTGGGCCGTCTCCATGGCAGCCACCATGTCCCTTTCCCCTTCCAGGAGGCCTTGAGCGTGCACTTCAGCCAGGTGAAACTGGGCTGTACTCTCAGAACCTGAGAGCACATGCAAAGTTGCATAAGAGGCAAGCACTCTCAACCTTTTTTTTTTTTTCCTTTTCCATTTATTTCTTATGAAAATATCACAGGTGTGCCACATAGGCAATGCAAACTGAGCGTGCATGCCAGAGAGGGTTCATATATAATACTAAACTTTATAGAATAACTAGAAAAGCACTCAGAGAGCTCAGACCTCCGCAAATGGCGTTTTCAATGTTAAAATTTCCCCACTTCAAAGTGCCGCCATATCGTCAGTCTGGTTCAGATACAGACAAAAATTGGCACAATTCAGGGCAATGATCCTCCAAATTTCAAAGAGAACCAAAATAAAATTCAATGAGTTATGGTTTTTGAAATTCGTAAATAGGGTTTCCAATGTTAACTTCCGGAATTTTTCCTGACCTTATTCTGGATCCGAGCCGGATGAAATCACCCTACTGGATATGACCATCCTACAGATCACTGAATTTTTACAAGTCAATCGGATATGATCTCGGAGAGATATGATGTTTTAAAAATGGCTCAATGATAAGTGAAAGGGGAAAACGGGATATTTGATATTTTTTTGTATCCAGATGGTGATCCGGATCACTCTCAAAATTTAAAGGAATCTAAGTTGGGTCTAAAACACATCTTCTGAATTTTTATTAGGAAGATTAAGTCAGGAGAGTTTGTGTAATCCTGCGAACAGACACAGACAGACAGACAGACAAACCCTGGCTAAAACATAACCTCCTTGACAGAGGTGAAAACACTTCAGTAAAACAGCTAAATTTAAACAGGAGAAGCTTGGCTACAGCATCAAATAAGGTTTTATCACAGGCTCCAAACACTCCAACACCTACCAAATACATTTTCTTTAAAAGACAGAACTCTTCGATACATCCACAGTGACTACATTACCTCCATTTGGAAAGGCAGCGCAGGACGAATTTGGAAACGGTCTGGCCAGCTGTGTGGTCTGTTTTGTTGGTTACACAAAAAAAGAAACAAATAGTTAGTTATATTCTGTGCTCTGGGTGACTTTCATGTGGTGCGCCACAAGGTTCTGTTCTTGAACCCCTTTCATTGTCAGTTTATTGTGTGCTTTTCCATACTATTCATATGAGTTGCAGTATTTACTTGTAGAGGACATGCAATTACACATGAAGTGGAAATTCTAGTTAAATGGTGACAGAGCTGAGGTCATTTTGGATGATCCCCGGCTTCTTTCTACAAACTCTCTTGTCCCACAAGCAATCTGGATGTTATTCTATACATAGATAATCTTTGTTTTCGTGAAAAGACCCAACATATCTTTTAATTTTCCTTTTCCGAATAAAACACGGTCTTACTTGATTTTTATCTATTAACAACATGATCACACTGCCTGAAAAATAGTCAATTTCAAAATCTCATTGACCAACTAGCCATTTGTCTTGGCGGCCATGTTCTGAATGGATCTATAAGATACTGATGAGGTATGTGCTTTACTCGTGGTTATGATCCGCCAGTTACATGTAACAAAACCACCAGCAGAAAAAAGTATGTACCTTTCTGCTTGTAGATGTCACACAAATCAGATCTGCACCATCTTTTACATTTTTTAAATATCTATTAGCTCTTTTTCTTTTACATGTTTTTCACATTTCATAAATTTTAATATTGCATTGAATTTTCTTTGATTTGGCTCACCAAATAGTTATATAATCATTATTTTCTTTTTTTTTTTTTTTTTTGTCATATAGGACTTTTACTCCAGACTTGTACTTTTTTCTTGAGTTTTAGTAGAACATTCTGTAACACAGTTAAAAGAAATTCCATATAGATAGTTTTTTTTTTCATATTACCATGACACTTTCAAATCATAGACTAGCCTTGCATAATTCTTACACAACCAATAACCTACATGCAAATATATAAGTCATAAGCATAACAAAACAAACTCTTGACCAAAACACCGAGTAGAAACTGCCAGTTCAAGTTTATCCTGATCATCTTGTTGTGGGGAGCATAAATCTTCACATCTAATCAGCTTTGCAAGCGAGCACAGCATGAAAGGGACTCCAACCCGATTCTGCAAGTTCAAACACACCCACTCACTGATCTTTTACCAAGTATTCCTACTTTTACACGCCACGGGGCAACTGCACAACTGCATGCACGCACCTGAGAGGTGGGGAGAAGTCTCCTGTTCCCTGAGCCGGGGGGCTGAACGCAGGGCTTCCTTAAAACCTGCCCATTCTCCGGGGCTTGTCTTCTAAGTGCTGTTTTAGCTGAAAAAGGAGGAATTTACCGGAATCATGAGGTGGAAAGAGTCGTGGAGGGTTACCTGTTGTTAGATTGACTAAATTTTACACAGCAGCAATTTCTTTTCATTTAATTGTAATGTCTACAGTATAAGAGTGTCGGACTCATTTTATTTCAGGGGCCACATGCAACCATTTGATCTTGAGTAGGATAGACTGGTAAAATAGTGAATAAAAAAAAAGTTTCATTTTAAACTGAAAAGTTTTCCTTTGTTGTGGCACAGAGTATACATGATGAACATGTTTGGATTTTCACAAAAACCAAACAATCACTACACAAAATGACTCCAATCACAACATAAAGCCAATTGTAATTAAAAGTTCTGGTGTAAAATACCATGAATTATATATGTATATATAAATAAAACAACATCTATATGCCTCCTATAGTTTTTACAAACTTACCCTTACAGAATGGCTTTGAGGCGAATGCTAGTTACATTTTTTATTACTGCATTAGCAATATCTCAGTTCGGGTCTCAGTGTCGTATTGCAGCAACTCTCTTAAGAAATTTGCTGAAAAAACATTGTTTTCTTTTGTATGGAAGAGGTTTAGGGCCACTGAAGAAAAAAAATAAATTCGGAGGTTGAGAAAAACAAACACCTCATGCTCTTCAGAAAAAAGTGAGATTTTTTTTTTCTCTGTGAAAAAAGTTTTTTTGTTTTTTTTTTTAATACAAAATGGAATCGTCCGTCCATCCACATGCCAGCGCATGTCACTGCTCCTGCAAAACGCATTGCAGGCAGTTTATGAAGTAGTGAGACGACGCTTCAGAACAAGCTTTAGCCCATAAACACAGTGCAGCTATCATCAGTACAAGAAAAGTAGCGATGCAGACTTTGCAGAGACAGTGCAGCCTGCAGCTCTCCCACGTCTTCGTTCCTCGAGTACGAAGGGCAACGCCCCCGATCTCGGAGTGCTTATAAAAGGTATTATTATTAAACAAGGAAATCCTGTGTAAAATCATAAGTCCATAAGCAGTAAGCAACCCTATATAGTCAGAATTAAGTGATATAATGGGATTTTTTTTTGGCTCCACGGGCAAATGACGAGGTACAGACGTAATGCTTCCAGTTTGTATTAAAAAAAAAAAAAAACTAAATTTTTTTCTCCATGGAAAAAAAAATCTGTACTCTCTAGGAGCGTGAGGTGTTTTTTTTTTTTCAACCTCTGAATTATTTTTTTCTTCAATGGCCCTAACCCTCTTCCGTACTTATGTTTATGAGTTATGAAGGTCTTTACTTTCAAAGCACATATCGATAAAAAAAAATTAAATCACATTTGTTCCATTCAAAGAACTGGATTCAACCCTGTGTTTACTGTCTGATGGTGGCTGTCGATAGTGACAATCTCCAGATAGGTGGAGACACGACTTTGATGCAAAGCAGATAACACACAATCAGGAGACAGGAAGTCTGTAAGGCTATCTAAGTTCATGTTTCTAGGTGTCACTATCCTCTTTTATTCTGTTAGATGATCAAAAACTTGCTGCTGGGATTTTATCAAACAAATATCAGCATTGACGGGAAATAAGTGGAAACTCATACATTTAGAACATAATGATACTAATTCATTAAATATCCTCTTCAGAGTAAAGCTATGCATGGTTGAAATGGTTACTGGGCCTAATATTTGTGTTAAGGATAAAGCAGGAACTGTAAGAGAACTGGTGAAATTTACAGCTCGGTTGCTAATGGTTAAAAAAATAAATTAGCCTGAGAGAAGCTGCAAGTAAATCTAGGTGACGTCTCTGCGGGCGGACAAACCCGAGCCTGAACTATGTGAGAGGCCGTCCGCCAAAATATACATTACCGTCCTTGGTGGTTAAGGCACTGCGGACGCCTTGCCAGATCTGTGAGATCTCGTCATCCGTGGGAGTGCAACGTAAACAGAGGGCTTTTTCACTGGGGGCCATCCCTCTTCTCCTGCTGTGCATGTGAGTTTCCTGGTGACCTGGGCCAGGCGTGTTCTTTGAGCTGCCCTCTGAGAAGAGGGAGATATACGAGGGTGATAGAGGCGCGTGCGCAGCATTGCTATCTGTTGTGATTGCGTGACATGTGCTGGGTGAGAGGAAGACTTCAGAGTTGCTCCTGCGCAGCGTCTGCTCGAAAGCCGGCGCCGGTCTGCAGTGGAAACCAGAGAGATCCAGGCCATATGGGGTCTTGGAGAAGTACGCTGTCTTTTCTGCCACTGATTCCATCCGAGGAGGAGGGCGGGGCGCCATCATCCTCCCGGGGGTTTTGGCAATCTGACTCACCTCGGTGGCAGTTTGAGGTCGCATGACGGTGCCCTTTCTTGTTCGTGAGGAAACCAGACCTGCTGCAGCTCTGGCGGAGAGCTCTCTCCGGGGCACCCTGGGACTGCTGGTGCTGGTGTTACTTTGTGGCGCCTTGACCTCTTGTGATGGCTCCTGGGCCAGGCTGACTTGAACCCCAACATCTGCCCAGGCCTCTTTTGTAAATTGATAATGGGCAGAGGCTGCAGGGGTCACGCCGGGTCCGGTCTTGGGAGTCCCTGAGCTTGCAGCCGGACTCGGCTGGTGGTCCTCTGGGTTGTTTTTGGACTGAGGAGGATTGGGAGACATCCCTCTGCCATGTTTCATCATGTTCTGCTCTTTGGCCTCTTTTTCCGCAAGCACCTCGCCAAACCAACGCACCTTCTTCTTGACGGTGTTATTGCCCTCCCTGCCCTTTGCTTTTGCCTTTGATAATTCTATGCTGTCTTTCATCGCTAACGCTACCTCTTTCGCAAAGATTAAGTGTCCTGCGCCATATCCGTAGGTGGGCTCTCTTGAATCGTATTTGGACTGCTTTTTAAGGATTCCTTTGATGAACCCAACTTTACAAACTGAGCTAGACGCTACTGGTGAAACAGGCACTTTTTGTACTTCTTCTTCGAGATCCTCCTGACATTTGCGTGCGCCAGACTGAATGTTAGAGCATGCATGTTGCAGCGACACTGTGTTTAAGGACTTCTCATCCCCGTGATGTGTGCTTGAACCCTTGTTGAGATTGTTTATGAGGGCGCTGGGTTCTTTCTGAGATGACAGATAGTAGCTGTCTTGGGTTGTTTGCTGAGGAGTTTCCTCTTTGACCAAATTATCTGTTGGGCTATCGTTTAGGAAAATATTTGGCTTCAAGGGAGACCCCAACATCACATCTTTGCCTTTGCCATTTTTGGCTGGCGAAGAGATTTTTGGAGCTGACGGATATTTTAGAAGATTGACATCATAGTTCCTCTGCTCTTTCATATCCAACTGAGTCTCTCGCTGAGGACAACAGAAGTCAAGATTTCCTATGTTTTCAGCAGGACCTCCAGTTGTAATGATGTGTTCTCTGGGACTGCTCAGAAAGGAGTCTCTTTTAAAGTGCTCTCGGTCGTCACTCATCAGTTCACAAAGGGCTAATTTGTTACAGTTGTGCTGAGCGGGCTGTGTGTCGGCTTCAGCTGTTTTCTGAAGAGACGTGAACTCCCAGGAAGCTTTTGAAATATGCCTCTTATCATGAGGCCAGTCAGAGTCCTCTTGTTTCTTCAACACCGGTTCGAAATTGTTCTGCTTTCTCGGGTCTGGATGGGTCTTGTCTGAGTTGTGGAATAAAGATGAAAAAGAACCCTGAGGAGTTCTTGTGCTGTGTTCGACGTCCTCATTGTCCAAACTGTCTTTACTTGACAGGCTCTCAGAAATACAGCACTCTGACCCGTGGCTGCCCTGAAATATGGAAGACAATAATGTCTGTAGATATATAATATATATCTCATGTTGCATCTACAACAGGGGTGCCAAACACATTTTAGTTCAGGGCACAATTTCATGTGGACCAGTAAAATAATGCCACAATTTATATGTCAATGTTTTTCTTTGTTGTGGTGCAGAGTATTAACGATGAAAATGTTGATATTTATGCAAAATCTAAACAAATGCTACAGAAAATAACTGCAATCTCAAGTTAAAGCCAATTTTAATGATACTTCCTGGTGCAAACTACAGCAAAATGCACCCCCCCCAAAAAATCTCACTATAGCTGTTGCATTATGCATGTTTTTAAAGTACAAGTTCACCCTGACTGTATGACTTTGAGGTTAATGCTCG
>OMNM01008464.1:5657-25618 GCA_900302745.1 Parablennius parvicornis
AAATAAACACCCCTTTCTGAAAAAAATAAAGTATGCACAAATACATAAAAAATAAATTAAAGTACATTGTGAAAAATGAGTCAGCTGTCTCCTTCTGTGTAATTTTCCTCTCTCCATAACCAAAGCAGCAACCAGATCCGCACAAATCCAAATGCAATCAGACAGCTTCCTGGAACATGCACAGCATTACATACACCTTGCTCACCGTGGATTAAATTGCCATTGACAAAGTCTTGTTGTTGCTCCCTCTCTTCGGGATATGATTTGAATTGGATTTGTGTAGACATTTCTGACACAGTGAAATGGAGAGAGAGAGAGAGGGAGAGAGAGAGAGAGAGAGAGAGAGAGGAAGAACAGATGCTGGGGACAAGAAAGGTGAGAACGGAAAGACACAGAGGCAATCAGAAGCTCGGGGAATGAAGAGAGGACAGATAAAAAAAAGGAGGCAAATCAGAGACAAAGGTTGAGCCAGCGAGAGACGGGGACAGAGGACGGGAATGGGGTAAAAGAGAACGAGAGCATGTCTGACTGTTTCACAGGTTCATTCTGATGCATGGAGACAGACAGGAGAATAGATTGGTAGCCTTGGGTGGATAAGGACAGAACCATTCCCCCAGAGAGATGGATTAGACGAAGGTGTGGAAATAAATGATCGCAGATTTTAATGGCCTTTTGGCTTGCTGTGCCCCCACCCCAACTCCCCCTTCTCATTTCCACAAGGGGGGAGTTTTACAGTGATGACATTTTCACATGCCAACACTTTACAGTCTGGAGTTTAACTGTTTAAAACAATAATCTTCTTCCCGGATACAGACGCACAATGAGAGAGGAGAAACGCGCACCAGAGCTAAAGGTGCATGTAGAGTGGCTGTCTGATACAAATTCGCAGGTTGCCTGGTTATACAAAATAAGGATTGTCTTCACTTCCCTATATCCTACACTAGAGCCTACTCACCGCGCACCGAAAGTGCTTCTACTCTTCTTGTCTTTTTTGCATGAAAAATCATTAAAAAAAGTTTTCAAGTTGGAAAAATTCTAACCCTTTACATTTATCTTGGTGTTAACCAGAGAACAAATCATTCTGGTAAAAAATAAATAAAAAGTAAAAGGGACACATGCGCAAATCAGTAGTAATTTTTGGAATATGGTATGTTGCTTCAAAAGAGATCGTAGTTGTAACCGCTTATTGCTTGATGCCTGCTTAATGCGACTTTCCTATAAAAGTGTGAGAGAGCTCAATGAATCCAGACTTCAGTTTTTGCTATTTAATTAGTTTTTTTTTTTAACATTTCCGAACGTGAAATCTTAAAGTAAAACTATGAACTCTAACAACGTCATCCCTGATCACTCCACATGTTTTAGTAACTGCAAAAATCTGTGGCTTTGATTCTCATCTTGATGTTATTTAATCCAAAAAAACAAATCTTGCCTGAACTTAGAAAAACTGTTCTCTCCCATGAGGCAGAGCAATTCCAAAACAACACTGTAGTATCTGCACCCGAAGTTGAGATAAGCTGAAACTTGACGAAAGACAGCGTACACACTGAACAGTATGCCAGTCCATCGCGTGGCTAATGCAGAGAAACATACTGTGCAACTGCTCAGACACACTCACATCTACACTGAATAACATAACTAGCATGTCTTCAGTGGAAAGAAGCAAAAATACCTGTGTAGGACATTACTCAATACATCAAGACCCATCTACCAAGTATAAACGAGGGATATTTGCACTTCAACTAACTGCTTTCACAGTATTGCAAGCTGAGCTGTGAAGAAATGATCAGAACAGTGAGCTTTTAATGAACCCACCTGTGTGCTTCTCGTTTTTACCGCCTGGACTCTTTTTAACCACGACCTGCGACCTGTTGTGAATCTACATACCAGCTTGATCTAAAATTGCACTTGTTATGAGAAAGGCAGAAATATGTCGGATTAAGATGATAAATACCGGTATGACACTTTTTAACTTCAAGCATATGGCTGATTTTAAATATATCACAGTATTCATATATTTAAAATATGTAATAATCAGCTATGGCTCAATTGGCAGAGTGGTAGTTTCTTAGTTGGATGGTTGCAGGTTCAATTCCCCATTCATATGATAAATTGTCTTTCATTGAGCAAGACACTGAAGCCCAAACTGCTCCCAATGGATGGATTGAAAACCTTTGCGTCACAAGCACACATACACACCAAGACAACCAAAACCAATATATTTGTATATCTGCAAGGCTCATATTAGCATTAGTAAGAAAACAAACACTCCCATCTCTTTTCTGTGACAAGATGTGCAAAGGGCAGTGCACAATAATACCTTTTCATATCACTCTGTTCCATGGAAGTCAGCCCCATATATATGTTTAAAATAGGGGGGAGCAAGCACATAAGTCTATATAGTTGAATAATATACTCAGCCATTAGTTTTTTTATGGAAATATAGCCTTGGGTTGCGGAATAAAAAATGGGTCTCTCTCCTAATTTCTGTTATGATAAGTCCCATACCTGATTGCCTCCATAAGAGGCAGATCCGTCTTCATAAGGTCTTGTGAGGCTTCTGACAACTATTTAGCTCTGCTAATCCATTTGTTTGATTTATTTCTTACAGTATGTGGCTAATGTCTTTTAAAGATCTAGCGGCTACGGAGAGATGAAGAAAAACCAATTGCTGACAGATAGCATCAAATTCTTGAGCATCTAATCATTCTTGCATATCTTCCTCTCCTCAGAATTCCTTTTTGGTTAATAAATGAGCTGCCTTGATGAGCACAAGAGATACGGATGCTATTCTCTGCCAGTCTCGACAAGATAGTGATTTTGAGGGTGAGATAAGCATCATCTAAATAATGCAATGCGCTACTCAAAATAAATTGATGACATGAAACAAATCACACCACTCCACCAGCTTAAACTCTGCTCGAGAGGAGGAACACAGAGGAAACAAAGATTGTTACGAGCACCGAGGGAGGATTTGAGAAACTTTTCTTTACTGTTCTCCCTCATCCGACGACTTTTTTCTCCCTCCACCACTCTCTGACCTCTGACCTACATAGGCCTCACTTTGGGAGCTGACCAGCAGGTTAAGGCCAGTGATGAGAGGACTGAGAGACGAGGTGGTGGTGGAGGTGGGGGTCCCCAGCTTCGTCTGACCAGGAACATCTGTCACCGTCAGAGTGACCACAACCAGAGCTCAGTGTAGCATACGGGAGGTGGCAGCAGTGGTGGTGGCTGTGGAAGTGGGGGGGAGGGCAAACAGGAGAGATAAAGACTGATGGGTAAGGGGCTCCTGCTCCTCTATCATCATTTCACAGGTCTGGCTCTGTGAGACAGCAGCCTCTCACAGCGGGAATCACTGCTGGTTTGGGAATGGATGGGAGATGGTAAAAAGAAGAAAAGTAGCATGCTACGAGAAAGTGGAATGCGTTCAGTTTGGTGGAGTAGACTCTGCCACTTAAAGAGCCACTGACTAAAGCCAGCGGGTGAGTAGACAGACTGATTGAAATTGTACACAACAGCATTTGAGAAGCACTCGAATTGAATGTATTTGGAATGCTAAGTCGCAGACGGAAGCACTGGGTGGCTTTTCCTCAATTTCTGTGCAAATACATGCAAATACAACTCCATGAGGGCATTGCATATACATTGTGCACAATGCGAGGACATGACGTCCACAAAATATAATGTGTTGCAAAACACACACATGCATACAAATGTAAGTCTACTCCAAGCCACGCCACTAAATAAATGTTTTCTTAAATACACTACTACACATTTAGTGTACACAGACCCACAGGTACTCCCACAATCATGCACATGCACTCACACACCTACACACAGATTAGGCTACTGCTGGGATGGAGGAAAATGGCTTTAGGGGACCGATGGCACTGGCAGTGGGTCCCTGTCTCTGGCTTAGACACAACCACGTCGATAACTAATCCTGACCTTTCCCCAGCCAACAAATTGAAAAATAAGAATAAGAAAAAATAAAATAGATGGCGGATGCTATCGAGACGGCCTCTGCTGCTTCTTGGCGGTGTAAGAAGCCCCTCCCATCTGTTGGATTGAGACGACGGGGGGGAAGGGAAAAGGGAGGGGGGCGGGTGGCGAGTTGGCCCTATCTACTTTCACAAGGTCCCTTCACATGGGCTAAAAGAGTAATTCTACCTTTTGCTGCCCCGCTGGCCTGATCCCAACAAGGAGAGCTGGTCATGAGGTAAATATCAGCTCATAGTGTCATATCAGTCCATCCTCCAATCGCAGATACAAATCAAGATAGGAGCACCCCAAAACATGTGCGATTCTATGCAATACATGACCTATTCAACTTCAAATGTTGGCCTATGGTTTATTATATGAAGGGTGTCTAACCTTTTCTTGGGCCACACACACACTGACATGAACATATAGACATCCACTCTTTACTCTGTCATACCTGTTAGAGCTCTAAATTACATTCGCCACAACCATGGCGAGTGTTGCCAAGCATCTGAATATATTTGATTATATTACCGGGCCGCCGAAGGTTCGACACCAAGGTGGTGATGTGCTCTTACTGGACACGGAGATATTTGATTTTTTTTATCAAGTATCTTGACCCCACGAGGACGGATCAAGCCAAGCGTTATAACTGAAATATACATTCCATTACTATTAAAATAAAATCCCTTACTGCGAATTGAAAAGTGCATGTGGTAAGTCCAAAGCAAGTGCACTTCTCTAGGAAGGTACAGATGAAATTCTCATTGCTCCTGGACAGTCAATGAGTTTGTGCAAAATTGAAATTGAGGCATAACAATCCTGCATGTGGAAATGTCTGATGCATTTTATTGAACAATAAGAAAATGAGGCAGCAACCAAGCTCTTTGGAGAAAAAAAAGTGCAACATGAAATAAAAGAAAAGTCATTTGAAGATAGAAATGAAATTACGGCAGTTACTCACAGAGCCCAAATGAGACCATCTTCTCATTCAGCCCACACAAAAATGGAACAGTCATTGGTGAGGAATTTTGGGACACCAACACTGAAGACACTGAAGTACAGAGGGACAGATTTCCTAAAACTGTCAGTAACATGCTGTTATGTTGAAGACTGAAGCATGTGCACACAGACACAAACGCACTATACTGTATAGTCACGGTCAGTAAAACAAGTGCTATTCTCTAAAAAGCCACAAGGGGATGTTAGTTTTCAGTCCCAAAGAGCCTGTTCCAAGTCTGCTGAAACAAAACGTTTTGTTTTTTCTGCAGTAATGGAGCTTTGTTTCAGGCTCAGTTGAGATTACTGCAGATCAGTAGTGGTAAATAATATAGAGATCAACCTCAGATATATGTGGGTGAAATTCTGAATGGAAAGCAGGGATTTCCACAGTTGAGTAAAATTCCTTTAATCATCTGTAGATGCAAAATCACATGTTAAGAGTTGAAATCAAACACATCATGAGCAGAAACTCAATCACATTAAGTGTCATAGAGGGGAAAAAATGCTTTAGAAATGATGGGTGTTCCTTAGAAAAAAAAAATCTTATCTTTAATCCCTCTGTCTCCTCCTTCGGCAGATCAACAGGCTTTTGTAACTGCTTCTCATTGGTGAGGTGTTGGTGCGTCGCAAAGGGGAAATCTGTCCCTGTCTTTTGATGCAAATAATACACATTTGTAAGACTCATTAGTCACTCAGTGGGTAATGGGGCCAGACGGCAACGGAAAAACCACAAGGGCAGGTAAAAAGAATGGGGGTGATTAGAGTTTTAACGCTTTTACAAGCACAACAAGTAGACACACAAAGTCAAAGAAAAACGGGCATGTTGCAGATGTTGCACATACACAGAGATATTTGCACATTAAAACATTAAGACAGCTTTGTAAGGACAGAAACTGTTTGATGAAACTGTAACATTCTATGATAAACATCGACTTTATCAAACTGTTAATGGTAAGAGGAAATGAGCACTGAAGCATAAAGTACACATACATGATGGGAAAACCTCAGTAAATCTTGGCCAATACAAGTTTATACGTTTTTATGTAGAGCAGGGACACGGATACAAAAAAGTAGGAAACCAATAGTTGTCAGTACAGTTCATACACGATATTGATTCAAAACAGACCAGGCAGGAATAGAATAGAATAGAATAGAACAGAATAGAATAGAATGGTTTTGTTGTCACCATGACAAAAACAATAAAAATCAGTTTGGTACACTCTGTATTGGCCACATTGAAATATAGATTATATGAAGAATAAACACAGATTAAAAAAATATTGTATATAGAATCGAAAAATACATACATACTCTTTTTGTAAGTATAAACAAAAAGAGAAAATATGGATCAATGCTGTTGAGAAATCTGACTGTGAGCTTTGTTCGAAAAGTCCAGATCAGTTTTAAAAATGTAGTTCGTTGACTTCAGGTGTCCACATTCTGATTTTAAGAGTCTGAGTCTCATCTGAAGGATTCCTGCTTACTTTTTAACAAAGTCAGTTACAAATTTGAATAAAGTCCACATAAAGCTTCAAGAGTTTGTGTCTACTGTGCCTGCTGATCCCAGAGCCTCCGCAGACTCTGTTTCATTTATGAAGATAAAGATACTTTATTGTGGAAATTATTTTTTATCTATTTAGACTCTATTTAAAATTATTCATCAGGATGTCCTATAAAGTTGTGGACGGTAATCCATCGGCAGTCTTATGGTCACACACCGCCGTCTTTGTCACTCGGCCACCACACCCATATTTTACTATGAATGCTTTATACGTGAGATTAAGACTCTTTTTAGAAGAAAAAGAAAAAAACCAATAATATTTCAACATAGAAAGGTGTCTAACATGACCACATACCTCTCTTGTATGATCACTTTGTTCATTACTTTGGTTCCTAATGGTTCACTAACTTAATTAGCATCTTTGACAAGAGAAAACTATTTTCTTTACAGGTGATATAGTGAATTGATTACAAAGAAAAACAGGTTTAAAATGGATCTGTACTGCATTTTGTCTGTTTGTTCCGAACACAAATTCAAAATGAGTATCATAAGTAAAACTTCATTGCAGGAAGATGTAAGGTAACTTGTGTCCAAATGGAGCCCATTCAATACATCATCTACATTCCCAGGCTTTGTCAGAGAAGGTCACTGGAGTGCACCCTCCAGTGGTGATACGACAGCTATTTTCTGCTGTGTTTTAGCTCTTTTTAATGGAATGTTTGCCTCCAGCTATCCACAGCATGGCTAATTAATCGGAGTAATTATTTGCTTAGGCAGACAAAGTGAGCGTTTTGTCTGTATTCTGCAGTTTTCGACAGGAGAACATTGTGTCCGGATGAGGGCATGGGGACTGGAGCACGATAACTGGGGAAGTAAAGAGGGGTTTATGACTCATTAATACAAGAGCTTTTTAAAAAAAAAAAAAATTAAATAAAAAAACATTCATTATTTCATTGTTTGTGCAGCATTGTGCCATTTCCCCCAGGGAATTTGGAACTAGGAAAATTTGGTTGTTTTTCAGCAAGAAAACTACATCTTGACCCATAGTTAATCAAGCTGGTGCAGCGGTTTGATTTCAGTGATGCTATAAAATATATGCAGATATTTCATGAAAAACTTCATAATTTGTAGCCAAACTCATCTTCAACTTCAACAAATGTAATATTGTTTTTGTCGATCCTATTAGCCTACACTTATTTTAAACTCATTGAGCCTCAATAAACACAAAGACTTTATCTAAAACTCCTACTAGGGTCTGATATTGATTATAATGACAACGAGTGTCCGTCGACTCTCTGCCTCAAAGTTTGTTTTTGATTTACTGAGGATTTCTAACACTAAAATGGCAATACAATAATGGTAGAATCAGTAATAATTGTTTATACCATTAGACAATAGTAACTCAAAAGCAAAACCTGTCAAGTGCAAAACTTGTTTTTTAAGTGCAACCAACCTGAAGAATAAGGACCTGCTTATTCAACAATGTTTTCAAGTGAATATGAAAAACCTTCGTTGTGCATTTGAGTGTTTGTTTACATGACAATGGTGCTCTGAGTCACGGAAACACAATTTATGGAAAATGCTTTGACTCATAAACGTGAACCTTTTTTGAAATGAACTTCAAAAACAATGTTTTCACTTGAAAAATTGTCATGAAACATGGCCTAAGTCCTCTGTAAGTATTTCACTCATAGTATTCTCTTAGAGGGTTGTGGGTTCAAGTTCAGATGGGAGCTTTTCATCTGGAGTTTGCATGTTTTGTTCGTGCCTGAGGGAATTCTCTCTGGGTATATGAGTGGGCAACTTTCTCTGTCAGTGCTTACCCTGTTTTCACCCATTTTTGTTATGAAATGCCCCCCGTGTCTCAATTGGAAAAAGTGGTATAGAAGTTGGATGGGTGGACTTGCTAAATAAGTGTTGTAAAAGCTAATAGCCCCGTTTTTCTAGAGCAATCATATTATGTCCTGAATTTAATAAATGACGATCCATGATTACCTGGATGAATGCTTAAAATTTGAACCGTTTTAAAGCCTGAAAATATGTCAAATCAAGAAACCAGCTCTTAATAGGACCTCCATCAGAATGAAAGACCACAGGCCACCTCTACTGCAGAGGAGAGGTTCATTATAGTTACCAGCTTCAGAAATCAATTACGGACACCTCAGATTACCACCTACATCAATTCTTTCCAGTGTTTGAACATCAGACACATCTCCCAATCAGCTATACTGTGTGAATCAGAGCTCAACAGAGTGAGACCGGTAAAGACAGTTTGGACCAAGACATACAAAAAGCAGACAAGCGAAGACCAATTGTTGGTTTAATGAGTCCAAAATGCTGACCACATCGGCTGTCTTCCAAATATGTAGAGAGTTTGATGGGATAATATTTGTTTGGCTATCACGGCAAAGCATAGAAACCTTGGGATTATATCAGGGGGGTTATCTTGTTATGTTTTTAGCCATTTATTTCCAATTTAAGGCAGCTGACCAGTGTGGTTACCACAGGATTCTGCAGCAACAACATCCCATCTGGTCTGTGCTAAGTGCCACCATCATGTGTCAGGACAACAACCCAAAACACATCGCCAAGCTACATGACAAATAAGAAGACGGATGGGGTGCTGCATTAGGATCTGGGCTCTACAATCACCTGATGTGAGCTCAGTTGAAATACTTTACAACAATTGGAGCCACAGAGTGAAAGAAAGAAAAAAAATATGATTGTTAGAAATCTATTCTTGGTGACCACCACATGAAGCTGATTCAAAAGAAGAAGGCACAAAGTTAACTAGTAAAACGTGGCTGCTTTTAAGAGCCACTAACACTGCCACTACATGGAGTTCATGTTGGGCTGGGTTAAAGGCAAACCAAAGGTCCTGGTCATCTGTAAAAACCACTGCAGTATCAAAATCATCAAAAACAGATAGTTTTGGCCCGTCATGACATGATCGCAGTGCCGGAAACTGTTTTAATGACTGCATGAGATGACCCCTCTTAGTATATGTAACATCCTTCCCGGAGCCTTGCAGTTCATCTCTGTGCCCCAGTCATGTCAGTAGACGAGACAAACACACACCGAATCTATACCCATCAGACAACGTTATGTATCAACAAGCAGAAATAAAAGTAGCATGAACTGTACATTTAGCAAATCTCAGCAGCCACGCACAAACAAGTAGACATACTACACATACATGGAAACACACTACCACACTCGCACACTTGCTCCTGCCTATATTGAACAGGCCGGGTCCTTCGAGCACTCTAAATCAGTTCATCTGTCAAAGTGTCAGAGTCTATGCATCATCCCTGAGTCTTAGGCGCACACACAAACATCCACACACAAGAGAGGGAGCATCTCTCAGAAGCAAAGCAGACGGCTTTACTATACTTTAAATGAAGCAGGCTTAGAGATATCAGATTGCTCTCCATCTTATGGGAGACTGTCGCTGCTCTTGTGCGTGCGTGGGAGTAACAAAACATTAACTATTTTCAGGGAGCCTGTACAACACGGCTTCCTAATACCGAATCAAAGGAAGAAAAGAAACAGACTGATGATGATTTGCAGGAGAAATGTATTTTGCCTTGTTCATCACAAGTAAGCAAAAGTGCCAAAATTAACAAGTCCATAAACAAATTTAAATAAGCTGTATAATAATAAGACAGACAACAGCTGCCAATGAACTTGGAATAAATTGTTGGTTTTAATGCCGCTTGGATCTTATTGTCAATGTTTTGGTGTTTTTTTTATTTTGGCTATGACAACACTTTTCTTTTTGCACTTTCTGTGAACAAGAATTTGGATAGAGCTTCAAAACAACTTTTTTGTGGAATTAAACCAAACGTAACAACCCTGGAAATGCAGGATATAATCCCTTTATAATCCAGAAAAAATACAACAATAACAACTGAGAAAGTATTGATAAAGTTTCATTTAGAGGAAACTTACTGTCTGATTGACACATATTTCCTCAACACGTTAGCAGCGTTTACACTGACCTTGTTGTATACCAATATGGTGATATCTGTCAGAAACTGCCTAAATGACTTTTCCCTTGTCACCAAAATTAATTGGTATATTTTTTTTCAGTTCTTCACTCAAATGGAAATACAATACCGTTGCCCACTGGCAAGTAGCACAAGTTCTCAAAGTAATAATGGTAATTTGAAAGATATAAGCCAAAAGTGCAGCCATCTGAAAAACACTGGACTGAAAGGCTTCCTCTGGAGTGTAAGCAAAACCTTCAAAAAGTACATTGCAAGCACATGTTTGTTTGTTTGGCTTTGTCAGGAGGCATTACCCTCGGGGGACAACATATAAGGATGACATTCTGTAGACTCCAAAAAAAAAAAAAAGAAAAGACATTTCAGTGTCGACTGAAGGCCTGAAAATGTGACCTGAGACGAAGCTTTTTGCTTTCAGACAATGTCCTCGTCTGGTGTCTTCCTGGTATTCTATCCTTCTTATTCAGTCTCAGGCATCAAGATAACACGGATAAATAAGAAAAGATTGTGCTCGGGTATAACCGGCACGGCCCCTTTAAAAGAAAACATGTTTTGGAACTCCTTGAAAATACTTTGTAAAATGCTCAATGTAATAACGCCCTTATGTCAATGTTCTCAAAGTAACCCCACTTATAAAGTACTTGAAACATACAAAGAGATGCTCAGCCACCACAATTGCGTATACCCAGGAGGGCCTGGATGTAATTGGGAACAGTACACGGTGTACGAATATGATTATGGTTGAGAAAAGGGCACCGGGGCTCTGTACATGTAAGGTCAGTTATAATGTAGATGCAGCTACAAACAAAAAAGTGGTGTGCAATATCAGTGAAATTAACAAAAACACCTTCTGTTTCTCCTATCATCTTTCTTCTCCTCTGTCCCTGTCTCCCTCCTACGCACACACATTCAGTTTTGACGGCCATAATTCAAAGGTCATGGACGCCCTGGAGCGTGTAGTATCTTACCACACCTCAGTGGTCCAACACAGCTCCCAGGTGAGCAGGGATGCTGTGGGCTCAGCATGCTGATGCAAGCACGTCTCCTAAAAGAACAGAGCAGAGCAAAGTAATTTGTTTGGGTGTCATTGTCTTTGATTGTTGGAAAACTGCACATGAACCCAAGCCTGTGTTTAGAAAATAGAATGCAATCCTTTTTTCTTTTTTTTTGCTTTTCTTTACTGAGCTAAATGCCTCTTTAGGCGAGCAGTGTCAAAGCAGGGGAAAAACACACCAAGGCCTTTAAGTCTTCTCATTCATGGAACTTTTACCAAATTACCTGTGTCACAGGAATATGACACAAAATAAATGTCAGCCGGTGGACGTCTCAAGGATGTAACAGTAAACAATTAGAAAAGATAACATTTGTAAACAAGGCAGCTCAGGAATGATTGAATGGATCATGTCAATGTTTCTGGAGCCCTGCAGCTATGACTCCAACCCTCAACTCGGTGTGTTTGTTCACGTGTCCTGATGTCTGATGCCCTGCAATACATTATTAGGAGCAAACCAGATTGGAGACAAGGTATACAGCAATAACTGAGAAAGTCATTTGACAAATGAGTATTGTCTAAACCATTTCTGCTTGCAGCAATTGTTCAATTGCATCATGGAGATTTTGATAAAGCACAAAGGACCTTTGTGATTTTCAGGATTTTTTCTCCAAAATTATTATTATATACATGTTCAATAATAACAAATATTGGTAATAGCTGCAGCTTGTTAGCAATTTAAATGTCTGTCTAGACCTTGTTCTATGAAGATTTTAATGAGGAAAGACATCCTGACACCACATCAGGTTAACCTATGGACTAGAAATCTTTAACCTTACTGTCGCTTTCCACCAAATACAATCCTGCTGGAGTCACAAAGCATGTTTATGACAATTACATAGCGCATAAGTTGTAAAGTTTTGTCATATTTGCTGTGTCTTATGTTGTTTTGATATTTCATTTGTGCAATTCAGAAAAGTGTTTGAATTAAATTTATTATCACTTTTGTAGCTGTGTTTAGTGACTTTTAGAAAAAATGTTTTAATTGGTTTGACTCTTTTTAGCTTTTCTGAATGCTTTTCCCTCCCATATTTTTTCTAACTTTCATGATTTAGTCTGTTTAAGAAATTGTAAACATTAGCCATTTTTAAAGTATTTTAGATATTTAATTTCATAGATTTTTTTTATCTAGTATAATTCATTTTTATTTTCACTTAAATTTTTTTTTTTGATCAATTTTAGATATTTTAAGACATTTTTATAATAAGTCCTTTTGAAAGTGAGTTTGTTTCAATACAGAATGACAATACTCAGAATAAAAACAAAAACAAACAAAAAAAACAGAGTCAATGTTTATTTACATAAATTGTGAAACCTTTAGGGAGCCATTACAGATGTGCGAAAAAGCCACATGGACCTCTGGCCTAGAGTATGGAGGGCCCGGTTTTTAATCCATATTGTGGCATGTAAGTTCTAGTAAAACCAATCAGCCTGTTTCCAGGCCTTGCTATACTGACCACTCTAAATAAGCAGCAGAATAGACGCTGCTCTCAATGAGAAAGGATGTAAGTGAAGTGCTAATGTGTCATGACAATCCAACACTGACGGTAAACCTAAAAACCTCTGGAGATATTTGACATGCCAATCTTCAGCAGAGCCAAAACTCCCTTGTTGATTAATGCTAAAAGCAAATCCAGGACTACATCAAAGTGAGTTCATGTTAGCATTTCTGTCCTGCTCTGTTCAATTTGGGAATGTTGACACTCTGGCAGCCTTTGCCAAACTCACTCGGGTTGTTTTTAATCAAGTGCATATTTGAAGAAGTCACTGTTTCAAAGAAGTAACCTGTAAATTTCAACAAGACAGGGATAAGCTATTATGAGGAAATTTATGAAGGCCTTATCAGCCTCGCGTCACTCACTGAACATAAACTTTTTCAGACAAAAATCAATCGTCACCAGCTTCAAATGAAATGCCGGTGATGTCCAAAATCAAAGAGGCCTTGTTTTCTTAAGGAATATAAGATTTATTTATATATATTTTTTGTGGTAAATCAGCTCAAATAAACACAATAACCAGCCGTGTGTTGTGCAAAAATGGAAAACTTGGCAGCAGTAATAACTGTTTGCAGGCCATCACAGCCAATCAATTGCTCTGTAATAGGCCATGTCCAAAAAGTTTTTCCCAACTCCAACTTTTTCTCCTTAATCTCTCCTGACCTGCCTTTTCTTGTTTGTATTGCTCTTTTTTTTCTTTTTTTTTTTTACCTTGAATCTCTGTCTGGCTTTTTTTTGTACCTTATCCTTTTTCTGTTAACTCTCTTTGGATCCCTTTCTCTCACTCACACGCACACTACACACACACACACACACACACACACACACAATCATAATCACGTCTTGTCCTCCACCAATTTCTCCTCATTTCTTCCCTCTTGCCTTCACCCCCTCCTCTCCCTTTGTGAGTAGTAAGATGAGAATGTGTGTTTGAGGGGGTGAGGGGAGGGAGGTTTAATGTCAGCCCGGGCCATGATCCGCTCTGAGGAGTTGATTTGCTGCGGCTCAGCGCCCCAGAGTCTGATTAGCATTCCACCGCTAACTCCCCGACTCTCTCATACTGTACGGCTGCACAACCATACACGTCTGCTCTCTGCCACCCTTTCTTGCATCAATTTCTTTTTTTTTTTTTTTTTTTAGAGAGTAAGTCCTGCCACCCCACGCCAATAATGAACCCTACAAATATTACTGTTCCACTCTCTCACAGCTATCCTGGAGCAGCCCTGCTGGATTGAGCAGAATACCTCGCTCATGTGTAATAATCGTCACTGGGTTGAAATGGCATTTTCCCTCTTTTCCACCTCCAGAGTGTGAACTTTTCTCATTGTCACTGCTCGGTAACTGTTGGCACGGCCCGGAGACAAGAGGTACAAACAAGGCCTGAACTTCTGGCCGCCTTAAAAACTCTCCTGGCTCACTGACATTGAGGTCCTGTGTTTGGCTCATGAGTTTTGATGCTTTCCCTCTCACTCAGTGAGACACAGCCTTAATGATGGGTGTGCTAAGGCGGCAGCGACATCGATCAGGAGGAAATAACCAGATTAGACCGTCATTGGGTCTGAGGGGACGGATAAGCTACAGAACTGGGTCTTGAGATGAATTGGACCAGATATCAAATTATAAGTGACAGTCCCGGGTGGAGTTTTGACTGCTGGTGCCCACACAATGCGAGGAAATGAAAGAAATTGCAGGAACTAAAAGTTAAAAGTTTGGATGCTTCGCAAAACTCCAATGTGAAATGAACAAAATGGTTTGGTTTAAGTAGAACCCCCTCACCCCAAAAACAACAACAACAACAACAACATTGAAAAGTATTTATCGTCCCAAACATCATTGCTCCAGTATGTGGCAATTCACTATCAGTTATGCAAGACATATCTCATGGGCAAATTGAAACGGAGTGCTCCTTTATTGAACTAAAGCAGGAACAAACTTTAGGTTTATTGAATACACCCCAGGTGCTCAATAACCGTCAGACCCCATCAGATGACAGGAGCTTTCTGTTGAGCAACAGAGATTAAGTTTCTTGACTTGATCTTCTCCAGCTGAGAACAAAGATATATACCTGAATAATGCAGAGGAGAGAGGCTTAATGAAAAATAAGATAAAGAACAATGAAGAGGGAACATATATTGGCATCGTATTGGCATGTCACAGCACTTGGCCATTAATGTATGCTTCGACATGGTAGATAGGATGCACCAACTCAGAGGAATAATCCTAATGAAGAGTATAAATTTAACAATGCCACATTCAAGCAAAAGTGCTCAATCATTTGTAAACTCCCCCCCATTGCCAGTTTTTTTTCTGCGCAGGTGCTGTGTGCGAGTGTCCCAGCATCGTGGGCCTGCATTAATTCACCTGAGCACTGTTGCTTTACTCTTCCATACATCAAAATAAGAAGAGAGTGTTGTCTCCTCTTTTGTCGGCAAGTGTATATTTACAAATGAGCGTTTTTAATTTAAAAGAATGACCCAATTCGGAGGTGGTGTCAAAGACATGATGACTAATGCTTTGCCTGGAGACTTGCTGCAAGTGATTGGTTTTCTATTGTATCAAAATCAGAGATTCATAGATCATGATAAAGTGGTGTGACCGGGACAATGCTTCATTAATGGCCAGAGAGGGACGCAGGCATGGGAGAGTTTCTAAAGTCAAACCCTTTTTTCTCATCTGCAGCTCAATAAGGCTTTGAAATAATGCCGCCTTCAACTTGGCAAAAAAAAAACAGAAAAAAAATTGAAGCAAACACAAGGTGAAGGGCAAATTTTATAACTGAAATGGCAAAGTTAGAAACAACTCATATCAGAGAAAAACACAAAGGACTTGCAGAGGGACGGTTCTGTTCAGAAAGATAGAAACAGGCTTGCATGCAGCTGATTAGTCCAGGACAGTGTATGGCCTAGTCTTTGAATTTTTGTGGATATTTTATCTTTTCCCCAACAGCAGCAGGGCCTGAACTCCACAAGGGAAACCCTCTTTTGCTTGATCTGTGCCCCCACTGTCTGTATGTGTCTTTAATAAACACACTGTCCTCACTTCCTGCCGACTCCCCTCTGATTCACAGCTCTATTTACAGTTCCTGCATGGCCCTGCCAAATCAGGGACCCTCAAATAGGGTAGTTAAAGGAACTGCGGGTGGAGAAGCGCATTTTATCACCAGATATGCCCAGAAATCAATGCACCCTCTCAAATGGCTGGCTCTTTATGGACCGTCAGGGAAATATGAGTGGAAATGGAGAGGCGGGAGGGCAGTGATGTGATATGAGTGAAGGCCTTCATTCCTTAGGCTCACCTCCCTGGTTTAAAATAGACATTAACATCAAGGGTCCCATTGGTTAAAACTCCCCTTTCTCTAAGTCTATTGTGTGCAGTCATGCAAGGATTTGTACCAGATTACTGGACATAAAAACCACAAAAAAAGAAGAAAGTTTGTGTCGCAGTATAAATGGCCATTCATAACATGAGCAAGAAAGTTTACAATGTGGTAATAACCTGGAGAAAACTATTTCAAATTCCGGCAGCTGGTGAAGAAACCACAAGGGGAAACATCAGACAGCTCGAAGAGATCAAAGCAATCAACTCATTGCCAATGTGTGCCTTGTGTCAATGCTTATTTTGGCAACAATGCAGCAGCTTGATACAAAGGAATTCTGACTGACAAAGTATGCTCTTGAATATGAGCAAAAACAAATTTACAGCTAAGAAAAATAAAGATAAGAGTAAAAAAATAGTCAAAATTACCCCCTTCGACCTAGTTATTAAAATCCAGTCTGCACCTCAAAAATATTCTCTGGATAACAATTTAATTAGAAACTAACACTACGTTTAAAGTGTTAACATGATTATGGTTGAATCTACAATTGGATATCGTTCCAATAAGAAAATATAACTTCTCAACCACAAAGGTGCATCCCAGGTCAAGTAATCAGACCAACATTGGTGTTGTTTTCTTTTCAATAAAGACATCCCCATTGCTTTATGTATTTTTTGTTGGAGAAGCTTTCTTTTACTGGAAAAGACTAAATTGGGTGACCTTTCTTATCCCTGCTCTTTTTTCTCTAGACCTTGTGTGTTGTTGGGTCAATCTTGCATTTTGATTCTGGGAGTAATAAGGGTACATGTAACAACAGTTTAAATCTTAATTTAATAAGGCAAAAAAAATGTGTCAACTACTTAACAAGTGTTGACAAAGTACTGTAAATGTTTGTTTGTTTGTTTGCCAAAAGTAAAGTCTTAGATATATTCATGTTTATTGACTTGCTAGGGTGAGTTGATTTAGATTAAGAGACTGGACTCTGCTTTATAAAGCAAACAAATCAATATGGACTTTATCCATTGCTCTTCCGTATTGTTTTATCAGATTGGGGGTTTTGGTGGGCATGAGTAGACTCAGATGAGTTTGGTGAAATCCAGGACTAAATAGGTAGCCTTTGGATTGCATCTCAGAGTAATTTAGAGAGAAATGCATGTTTCATGCGTTTTTGAGAAAGAACTTTGAGGAAGAACATGCATATTTAAACCCACGGCATTAGGCAAGCGTGCTAACCACTACTTGGCTGTGTGGGAAATTTGAAGTCACCAACTAAGCTCATACTTCTTTTTGGACTATGGGCGGAAACGGGAGAATCCATATTTTTAGTCTCACAGCATTGTTGTTGACTTGAGGCAATCACCAGGCAGTTCCAGCTTGTTCAAGCAGTTAAATCACATCAATCATGCATGCCACCCTTCCGCAAGAACACCTGTAAAGTGCTCTCGTACTTGATCTCTGGTTGCCACCGTTTAAACGCTGTTGCTTCAGGCCTGTGAGACAGGCAGACTGAATGAGTGGCAACGCGCTCTTTATTTAGAGGCTAGTCCCCCTAGTTAACATCCAAGGTCACTGCATCACACTCCGGACGCCGGCTGCCAACAAAGTGGCCTATCAGTCATCAGCCTTAATGAATAGGGTGCAGCGTAAAAATAGACACAAAGACACACAGTCAGAACGCAAGCTTTCACTGGCAAAGGTAGCGTCAGTCTTGGCAACGTGCTCCTCTGATTATCAGTCCACATAGCTATGTCTTTTCATGTCCACCACAGTTATGTTCAGTTTGTTGAAGGTTATTCTTGTGGATTTAAGCTGGTGCGTGTAAAGTCCCAAAAGAACTTACACGAGAAACACTGGGCTTGCAATCAATGGAAAACAGTTCAGAGGTCAGGTGTTTGTTTTTTTTTTAAAATGCAGTCTTAACACTGTCTTTTGAAAGTGCTGAAGTGAATATAGTGATTAAAAAGCCAGAAGTTCTTTGTGAACGTGACTCCACTTTGTACTCATGACACATTCTTACTCACAGTGCCATAAAACTTTCAAACCATCCCCTTATCTTCGAGTGCATTTATGAATATGCATGTTTGTGTGTTGATGTATGCGTGGTTCTTTTTTGCCCTTGTGGAATCAAGACTGAACCAGTGCCAGTCATTAGAAACTCTCAAATGAAAGGATTAACTACTCGGTTTGAATTTAAATGTCAACTTAATATCAGACTGGGAAGCGGTGTATTTCTGTGTCATCCGAAAGGAGGATTTCAACTCGATTCACCTCTGCAGAAATCCTGCTGGGCGTGGTCAGAAGGGTACTCTGTGGTGGCACCGGTACCAACGCCCCGTGATGTCACAGTGCATAGGATCCACCCTGTGTTACATTTCTACTTCACAGCAGAGAGATGAGATGGTACAAACGGTGAAAAGCATACACCAGGTACCTGGGTATGTTTGCATGCAGCTTTGTGCAAGAAAAAAATTGTGAAAGGATCTCTTTTAAAAAGTTCAATAGCACTGGCAAAAATAAAGACATCTATGTGTTGTAGGTAAACAATATCAGCAGTTTTGCAAGTTGATCAGCTGATCTATTAATTTTACATATTTACATATAACTATAGGATCATATGTCATGTCACCATCTCGTCAGGCCCTCTAATTAAATTTTTTTCTTAATTCACATAGTCTGACTTTGGTCTATCAAGTTGTCTGTGGGTTGCGCTGCTGTTAAGCAATAATATCTACTGAAGTCTGTAATCTAACTAACCAAATAATGCCCCAATCATTCCAATTCGGTATTACCACAAAAAGTGGAGGGTTCATCACTTTAGCATCTAGCCTGTATTTAATCTGACAGAAAAAAGATGAAACCGCAAGTGGAATTTTAAACACAACAATGGCTGAGAATCTTAGAGAATACTAAACGAAAGAAATGAGAAAACAGGGGTCGGAGGGCAAACTCAACTCTACAGACTCGTCACCACCATCCGATACACTAACATGCCATGATTATATTTTCCTTACTGTAACTTTGACAATTTAAGCAATGTGAATAATTTGGTCATATCAGCAATCCAAAACCTTAAATCATGTAGGAATGTGTTGATTATAGGTGTCATTCTTGAACATTTTTTGTTGTCTGCGTGAGCACTGCAGGGCCAGAGGACAAGCCATGCACTGAAATTGTGTCCTTTGACAGCACTGCCACTTCCTTCCCTAAACACAAACTGGTCTTTAGGCTTCCGTTTCAGGGTAGCAGATGGCCGGCCCCGCTTGCAGAGCGGCCCCGCCAGCTTGGACCAGCACACATGTTCCCTCAGTGCAATTAAGTCTAGCTGACCCCTCAGAGCCCCCGGCATCAGCGGGGTGTTTCCGTCGAGTCCCTCCATGCAGATGCTTGCACCGGTGTGTTCTATGTGCAAACCCTTGCCACACCTGTCACACTGTGCACATATGGCTACTCCGTGTTCGGCATGTTTAATAAAGCCGACATGTTTTAGGAGATAACATTAAGACGGCGGGAGACCGAGACCAAATTGACCATCCGTATGACAAATAAAGCTGTTAGGTGTTGGTGTTCCGCGGTGAGCATGAGATGTTAGGGGGGGTATAAAGTGATTATA
>OMNM01008464.1:25712-54114 GCA_900302745.1 Parablennius parvicornis
AGCAGCTCTTAAATCAAATTCTTGCTTTTGATTGCGAAAACAAATCACTCACCATTTGCAATTTGACTCCTGAAACAGCATCTAACTCAGCCTCTCTCTCTCTCTCTCCTCGTCCATATGTACAGTAAGTATATCTCTTTATTTGCATGCACAGTCTGCACTGAGGCATGACAATAAAAGAAGCAGCTTAATATATCAAAATAATCTGTCTTATTTATTGGCATCTGAAGTGTTTGCCAGCAACAAAAATCATTCCCATGCCAAATAGTCTTTGTAAGGCTTGACTGCTATTTACTGTCATGCGTCTTTTTTTTAGTGTTATGGGTGATTATGATGGGGAGGCCTGTGCAGCCATATATTAGCATGCGCTGAATGAGCTGTGGGACATGATGCCCTGTGACTGCTGGGTAAATGAAAGCTGCTTGCTTATGCAGATGCATTTACAGCCCGACATGATGTAAAAAAAAGCCTTCAGCCTCATGCAGCGTTGTAGTGTGATAAAGATTGCCATACATTTGGTGTTTCTGTGAATTATAATGTCAATCGTTTCCTCCATCAATTCTATGCAACTGCACTTTCTGCTATTAGCAATTATATTCCCCAAGACTTTTATTTATTGTCCCACTTATTCAATTATTTAGATTTTTCTCCAAATAAGTTGGGATATGTAAAATGGCTGCGCCGTTGTTGTTCGGATTCCAGGAGCAGGACCCGAATGCATCAGTTTGGCTGTCAGTCTGAGCAAATTGCTGTTTCCACTATCCTGCAGCAAGGCTCAGGTCAGACTCGACTGGATCTGCCCCTTTCATCCAATTAGGAAATGGGTTAAAACCCTTCACTTGTGCTGACAGACACACAGACAAACACAAACACACAACAAGGTTCTGGCCACAGCATCTGCCCCATCACCCACACTCTTTCTTAATTTAGATCTCAAGTAGGATAACCGGTCAAAACACACATACAAACACACGGTGGGATAAATAGACCGTCTGTCTCCCCACTTCCCCCTCTGTCTGCCACATGGTGCAGACACACATCAATTGATTTGGCATCTCTCTTCCCGTCCCCTTCTTTCTCTCTCTCTGTTTCATACACACAATCACATACACAAGCATGAAGTCCTTCCCCTGGGGATGAAATCACTTACACACACGCACACACAAATATCGGGTGGCTCGTTGCTGGAGTGGACAGGCCTTTGTGAGATAACGGGCAAACGCAGCCTGACAGGCTCGGCTGGGCCATTATTGAATTGCAGTGAAGACTATATTACTTTAGAGTGAGATAAAAGACTACATACAAGACGGATGGATGGGGGACATCAAACAAGACTGTGTCCGGATTGTGCCAGGAGTAATCCGGCTGAAGGCGGTGGTGATTTCCCCTAGGCCAGGTGCCATTTCTCCTTGAATAATTCTTATGAGGAATCCAGGAGCATCTTGTTTCTTGGATTGCTGTTGCACAAAACTCAGATGTTATGATTGGAATTCTTCAAAATCATTTAACTTCATATGGTGCGCCCCCCGACTGGGGGGATGTTTCCCGACTATGAATGGAGAGGGAGGACCCTCAGGGGAAATACTTGTGATGGTGTTTGGGAGGTTTGGCCTAGAATGCAATATGGATTGCGAGAGAAGCCATCTGATGTTGAGGAAACATTTGGCACCTTGTGTCATCTGCCGAACTTGTTTGCAGTCAGAGGCGTCTTTGATCTCCAGACAAAAACATTGTAAACAGATGCTTTGTGTTTGCTCACTCTGAACATCTTAGGCTGCAAAAAGGCTGACAGGTATGATGATGGTAATGCTGTGAAGTATGGTGATCATTACTCACTTCAAAACGGGGGAATTATCCACTTTAAAACAAAGCAGAAATCACTATATGAGGCAACAGCACCCCTGGTTTTGCTCAGTTTTATTACCTGCTGCAAGGTGATAGCACACTTTTTGTAACTGGCAGTGCTGAATGGCATTGGACTTGACAGTGATGCTGGAATGTCATTAATCAAATATATATATGCATGGAAATCATCTAGGCGCCCCGCCATAGGTTATGCTCAGGTGGCAAGAAATAAAATAGCTGGGGTGAAAAGACGCTTTTTTCCCACCAAGATCTAATACAGTTTCCCCAGAATTAAAAAACAAGGCTGGCTCCAACATAAATCCAGAGCCTACATTAATAAAATATCAATGCTCAGTGATATGGGAAAATTGATCTATTTGAGCTTGTTCTCAGAATCACAATGCAGAGTCATGGCAATTTAAGAATCTCAGAGATGAGGATACGACAAAACTTGAGGGTTGACGTCTGAGAGATGCTATTATGTTACGGCGATGTTGGCGAGCTTGATGTGTCAGACTGCATAGTGCCTCTGTGTGTATGGCAGATTGGCCTTAATTTGTTTTTGAGTGTGTTCAAGACAGATCAGAAACATTGACAATGTCAAATGACATGAGCAGCTCAACACACTTTGAGGATTGGAAATAAGTGGTCTGAATGAACATGCTACAGATGGGAGTGCTGTAATGCCTGCTTGCAACAAAACTGTCATTCAGTTGTCTGTTTGCTTGTCAAAATACACACCCACTTCCGGCATTTATTAAAAATGGGTACTTCTGTGTGCCACAGCTATGTGACTGAGCTGCCTCATGCACTCTATATATAACCTGAGTGTGTAAACAAGCAATCACAATTCCAGTAAAACTGCAAGCACAATGGCTACACCAGCAATGTCATGATTAGAATCACTGCAGGTACTCCTGCCATCTTGTGATACAAACCTTTATAGCGAGGAGAGAGGGCACACTGCAAGCGGCACAATGCCCGGCACTGCAAGCTTGTGCACTGAAGATGTGACCACACACATTATCAGATCTCACACCCCATTTGCAGCTGACATTGGAATGTATTTGGGTGATCGGATTGCAATCAGATAGTATTTGACCTCGTGAAAAATACAGGTGCGCGTGCCTCCAGGATGTACCCTGAGGACACGCTGTGATCGGATTGCTGAAGCGGCTTCTAAACGTGGCCCGGGACACAATGTAACCACTTTTAACACTAGTGTTACTGCAGTTGTACTGCCAGGCCACACACAATCATCAGCACTGTGACGCCATGCTTAAAATATATAGGGCTGAGTGCCTGTTTTGGACAAAACATCTCAAATGTCTCCACAAATAAATTAAACCTCAATCCTATCATAAACCAAACAAAAAAGCCATAATGGTTAGACTGTGTGTAAATGAAAAATTAAAGTAGCATGTTTACTAAAGCAACAGAAATGAGTACTTGTTGTTTCCATAAAACAAAGCACAGGGCACTTGTGTTTCCAGAGCTGAGAACCCACACTGCCAGTTTTACACATAAAACAAAGAAAAATAAAGTTGATGCTCTGTTTGTGGCTCAATTCTTCAAAATCGCAGAAAAATATGATGTGAAATGAGCAAAGTGCTCAAACTTTGATTTGATTTATTTATTTTTTGACACTCAAGTTATGTTCGAAATAAAAATGACACATTCAAGGTTATGGATGGCCTTGAACGCAAGGAGAGAAAAAAAGGGAGGGAATGCATTCTTAGAAGCCAGTAGAGATTTTAGAGACAGGCCTTATGTGCCGGAGGGATGTCGAGGGATGATCCATGTCGTAGCATTTTCAACAAGTTAGAAATCATAGATGGATTTGAGAAACTTGAGGGAAAGAGAGTACAATAGGCCAGACTGGAAGTGACCACCAGGGGCTGGACCAGTGTGGTGGTGATGTTGGTGAGATGGAGGAACTAAGGCTGTTGCTGTTGTGAAGAAACGAAATTATTGATGTGAATTTGAAATGACAGAGGACTGTCAAGGATGACACTCTGATGGACTCTCAACCTGTGGGGAGAGAGAGCAGATGACTTATCGATGGTGATGGAAAAACTATTTACTTTAGGATGGGCAGACTTGGAGCCAATGAGGAGAACTTCTGTTTTTATTGTTGTTTAGTTTGAGAACATTGATGCTGAAATGAAAATGTATGTCCTGGAAACTATGACAGAGAGAGGTAGGTGGAAAGGTAAAGCCAAAAAGGAGGAAACAGATTAATGCCCACAACACACTGTGCCATTTTCAGTCAACCCAGAGGAAACATAACGAGAGTTAAAGAATCGTGGTGATTATTTTTTGTCTTGGCTCCAAATTGGTGGTCCTTGGTCACACTGTCAGACAGGCTCAAGGACGATTGTTGTCATGGTCTTGTGACCAAAAACAACCAGCGATAAAATGTCTGACCGTGTCAGAAATGTAGTGTGATGGTGATTGCTTCTGCGACCTTCATAGACTAACCAATCAATAGAAACGCGGATTAAAATTACGTACTAATCACCGCAAAACTGACGCTCCACCCAAATTGATGCTTTGTGGCTACAATGGCAAAACCGGTCAAAAAAAATTAATGTGGGATGTAAGTACAAGCCTTTGGGGGATTTCTCTCCAAACACATCATGTTTCGTTAGTTTCTGCTTTTGTTTGGATGGTGCACACTTGTATTTTAATTTTGCACAATCACTTCAACTCACATACATCGCAGGCTGTAATTGAGCTTGCATTTTGATCGAGCAATCTGCACACAGGAAACTCCCCAAGGTTTATTAGATTCATGTCTTACAGTATGGCTTGTGAACGTATAAGATTGTTAATATTGCACAGTGTGTAGTGTGCACAGGACACTAGAACCAATGACAACGCCCTGGGAAACATCAGAGGGTGTGAGATGACTGTGATATGAGAGATATTTAGTAATTTTCAGAATGACGAATGGACCAATACGTCTGGGTAGATCCCAGGTGGAGAGTCAAACTTTCTGCCCAACTTGGTAACTTGGACCTGGGATGAAAAGCTGGTTGCAAGTCATTGAGTAGCGGTGGGAAGTCACTCTTAAATGATGAAGCACATTTGGGTCCATATTCCAACAATTCAATCATTTCTATGCTGATCTCACGCAACTTTACATTATAGTGTCATTGCATGACTACAGTCCCTCAATTTCACTGAGTGTATCCATCAAATCACTGAATTGCTGAGCTTGAATTTTCATGAGTGAAATGAAAACAAGACAGAAGTGATAGTTTTTGACCTGAAAAATAGGTAAGGAAATACTATTGACTTTGACTCAATTACATTAATAGTTACACACCAGGCAGAAATATTGATGTCATCTTTGACTCATACCTAATTTTTAACAGCCTCGTAAGATCTATAACCAAGTCCATCTTTTTGCACCTGAAAAACAGACAGGATCAACGGTTTTGTGTTCAAACTGGACAAAGAAAAATGTGTTTATGCTTTCATTTTCACGAGGTTAGATTATGTGGCTTTAATGTTAATGAGATACAATAAAATAAAAATTAAAAAAATTAAAACTTATGCAGTCCAGAATGCAGCTACCAGAGTCTTTAATAATAAAATAATAACACCAAGAAACTAGATTGTTTTATACCAGTCCCAAGATCACATCACTGGGTGAGAGGATGGAGTTTAAAACCCTGCTCCTTGTTTACAGAGCATGAAATGGCATCAGACCGAAATACATGTCAGTTACTTGTTCATTAGGAAGTATCCAGGGCCCTGAGGTCATCTGAGACGAGTTTACTCTGTGTTTCTATTATCAGAACAATGTGAAAAAGCATTCAGTTATCGTGTGGAAACTTTCTGACTCTCTGAGGTCTGCTCACAGAAATCAGTCCTTATTTTGCTTTTTTCACAACTTCAATTCAGCACTTGTATTTCATTTTGGTATCAGTATTAATTAATTCAATGTCTTTGTGCCTTGTTTCATGCAATCGTAAAAGAGGAACAGGATCAGTGAGAGTAGGACCTCGAGGTGATTTGATGACAGTGGCTACTAATTGCTGCAGCTGTCCTGTTATTGTTGCAAGAGCTCCTGCTTGTGTGTCTGAGCAGCTTGCCTCGTACTGTTGAAGGACCCTCTCAATGTTTTGATGCTGACGAGAGGCTCCGAGCAGCTTCATCAGTTAAAAGACAAAATCCAGGAAGAGGTGAGCCAGGGGCATGGATGAGGACAGGAAGGTAAACGTATTGACTTGTGCAGAGATGCTGAATTTCAAATGTACACATCTGAAAAGCTGCTGTCCACACAAGTTTAATATTGTTTTCCTACTGAGCTTTTTCATACAATTCACTGGTTTGCTATCCCGTGAATAAGATAAATCGAGTTTTGTGGGCCTCCTTTTGGAGTGATAATGGCTGTAAAATGAAAGTTTTTCTCAGGTCTTATTACAAGATGCCCGAAGCAGAGCATTTCTGCAAGATACTTTTTTGTACAAGGTCTAAAGAGTTTGTCATTTACAGGTCCATAAAGTCTTACTTTCTTATTTACACCGTGTGAGGTTCAGAGTGAACTATGAGTTAAGGATTTATTTCTCTTTCCAGTTTTGACTTCCCAATATATCCTGTCGTTTTCACTGCTCACGAGCGCAACAACCCCTCCTCCACAATGCTCTTCCAGTTTGGAGGTTTTTCAAGCAAGACAGCAGCATTGTCTTATTTATTTGCTGACGTGATTCACAACACGATAATAATAATTAACGGAGGTTATTAATTTTTAATGAGAGACCTAAATGGTGTGCCCCAAGGGCCTATAACCCCTGGTTTTAATTAATATGTGGTGGGTGCACATTAGGCTTTCAATTAGAGTGGGGGGAATGGCCAGGCAATCACTGAGCACTTTTAATCCATATGCTCATCAAGGGTCCAAGTCATGCCTTTTTAATCAAGCACTCCAGACCTGAAAAGAGCAAAAACACATGTCCATCAGTCATTCGGGTTGCCCGGCAAGAGCGATTTTTTGACTTCAAGAAAAGCACTGTCTTTTAATGAGGCTGGCTAAAGATGGTAACATGGCGATGTAGCAGTGAGGGAATTCAGAGAGGAAGGAGGGGAAAAGAAAAGTAGAGTTTTACGAGAAGAGCTGGGAGGGGAGGAGGGATTAATGAGATGCAAATTAGTCCCCATTTTTTCAAAAGTGCTGACAGCTGAAGCGTCACTTTGACAGGGGACACTGTCAGTCCAACAAGCCCCAAATAAACACCGCTCTGTTTTACCACCCAAACAAATGGCTTTCCCTGAGCCAAGAAGTGGCACATTCTGCTGGTTTGCCGCAGGTGACTTGATGTCTTTCGTGAAAATGAGAAATCCTACGCCATGAGGAGACATTCTGTATGCAAGGATGTTGGACAAGTGTGTTTGTACATCTTGTAAAACAATACCCCCAGTGCCATCTCATCCCGAGAACACACACAAACACACACAACTTCACAGAGTCATTAAATAGCATGTGTATGTTATATGTATGAGGAAATTTTATTTTGTTTTGTGTGAATAGACTCTCAGCAGTATTGATAATTATTTTTTTACTAATTAGCAATTAGAGTGAGAAGGATATCAAATGGTTTCATCACACACCCATTTAAATAAAAAAATTAATTTAGTTCTGTGTCATAGGCACATACATCAAGCGGAGACGCAAAGTGCTGTGAGGTGTACCATTTCCAGACTGCACCATAAGCGAGCGCACAACCCTGGCTGAAAGAACATCAAAGTGTTTTACAACTAGATTCACTGTGTTTGTCTGAATTAGTGAAGGAAAAAAAAAAGAAAGAAAGAACGGAATTGAGACAGAGCAGTGCACAGAGAGGTGAGGTGAAAAAAAATACACAAGACTTATAGACAAAGCAAGTCAATAGATACATAGACAGGTAGACAGAGAAATCGGGGGGCGTTGTGCAGCAGCTAATGCACACCAGCAATTACGGGCCATCATAATCACAGCATCCAGTGACAACATAATCATAGCACAATCAGGTGGCGAATCAGAGGCAATTTGCAGACTATCTCCACAACTTGGAGGGGCTGGAGAAATTCCCCATTTGTGTGCAGCAGGCTGAGAAAGCTTAATTATCCTGATGAGGGGGTGGCAGAGAAGGGACCAGCGACCCTGGCATGCTTCAAGCCACCCATGAGATGCACGGCGGCAGCGACGGCGGCGGCGGCTGCTTAGGCCTCGAGACACCTGGAAACTCGTTCTGTGTGTATCACTCGGAATTCCTTTGTGGCACCACATTGCAACAAGCAGGTGTCAAATTGAGCCTGATTGAGAAGACAAGGAAGAGCAGATGCAGTGTTTGTCACTCGTAATTTGTCCTGTGATTTCCACTCTTCTGAGTGTACGCTCTGCGCTGGTGTGTCTCCACAGTACAACAGCGCATTTATATATACATGTACACTTATAGTAGCACTTCAAATACAATGATTGTGAACTACAAGGACATCATTTTACTTGCCACAAAGGATGATTGTCTCCTCAAGATCTGTCTGCTGTCTCAGATGCGAATACAATGATAATCGGACTTTTCTGAATTTATAATATATTCATGTGTGGGGAATGCAAAATTTGAAATCTTCAAGGAGACAGAAATAACTGCAGAGAAGTCTAACCAAAATGTCTGTGTTCACTGAAAAAAGAAATACCTTTGGGTTATGTTATTAAACTTAGAAATGAACAACAAGGAAACTGAATTAATCTCCACCATGAAGGGGAGCCAGATAATTCCAGTTGAGCAAATTGAATTGGAATGTAAATGTTAGAAATGATCCACATGCCGTCCCTGGGTTCCTATGAGCATGGGCTCCGGATTCAGTCGGCGCCTCTCTATTCGTTGCTCAAATATGTGGATAACAACAAAATTAATTATACATATTAATGCTTGCTTGCCAATTTTTCACGCGCATCTCCCCGAAAACGGCTTTCTTCAAAAAGCACCCGTCCAGAATTTGAACTAACTAATCTCCAGTTGCCTGGGGAGAGAAAACAAACGCTTTGAGGGAATAAGTTACATTCTGTTGCGGCGTTTACACGTGTGGCTGAGCACAGAACTTCAGAGCCGGCATTTCAATCAGGAGCCATCAGAGGCATCCTTGGCAGATAAGAGGAGCTGCACAGCCTCCTCTGCTCTAAACTCTAATAGTGTATTTACGCTGGAGATACACTCTGCATACAGTAGAACGAATCGGGGAGCGACACTGAAGCCTTACACTGAAACTCAGCTCTCCCCTGCCTAAATTCTAATCAAAAGAAAACATGTGATATTTAATGACTTTGTGTACAGAATAAACCCCATACATACATACATATATGCACATATATACATACATACATACATACATACATACATGCATATATATATATATATATATACACACATATACATGAGGTTGCTAATTCTGATAATTCAAAGTAATAGGAGAGCAATTTACTATGTTTTGATGACATGAATAACACTCATCTTTTGTCAAACAGTACCATAAATTCTTGAACTTGGGTTGTTGACATGGCTCTGCATAAGGAGCCACAACCAAGTGAAACGCGTGTGTGTTCCAAAGATCCCCAAAACACAGATTCTCTGTTGAGGTTGCCCCCCAAAAAAGACGAAATCTTACATTTGACCACTGTAACATAGTTGGGTTTTGTAACCACCACCAGACTCTCAGCGTGATGAGAAACTACTACCAGGTGACTATTTTGTTGAACCACTTTCACAAATAATGAACCAACCAAACATTGACTGTTAAAACAAAACCCCTGCTCTGCAGTCCAGTTGAAGTCATATACTATGAGTCAATCAACAATGCAAAAAAACACTCTGGAGAAACTTAAATCCTTAGCCCTGTCAGGGTTGTTTGCTTTTGCTCTTCAAAACTCCTTTGTTATGTCAGATAGATTTCCTGGATGGCTCCCAATATCCTCAAGGCTTATTGGAGTGCTGCATCCACACAACCCACAAAGGACACCCAAAGATAACAGGAAAAGTTGGACCTCTTCCTAAAGTGGGGGTATTACTCAGGCATGTTGTGCATTGGGGTATTTTACCCACAGCATAACAACTTTATATCACCCAGTGTAAAGATTCATTGGCGTGATCACTGAAATTGACTTTTAAGTGACCTGCCTGCTATAAAAATGAGGCTAATTATTCCGAGACGGGCGAGTGTCACCTTTGTGAAAATATTTCATCTATTGATGCCTTAATTTCAATGACACATGTGACCTTTGGGAGGCACACCCTTGAGCAAGACAAATACACGCCTCAGAAATGTTCAGACTTGCTGCATACGTGCTTTATTTTTCAAAATGTTGAAAACAAAACTACTGAAGGAGTGCTTTGTGTCCGCATTAGTTGTTCCATCCACATTCAAAGTTAATGAATAGAAATAAATGTTATTCTGTGTTTATTTAAACTACCAATAGCATATTATTGATAGACGTGGCAGTTATGATTAATGCAAGAAGAGGTCTCAGGGGCGACTCTATTCTTATTCTGTTTCTTATAAGTTACATTTATCATTACAAGGCTGACAGCATCCTAACACATGATATCCATCTCCACATTAGCATGTTGGAATATTAAACTTTTCTTGAGCTTTTATAGACAAAGGTTTGTGGGACTCACAGTGTAGATAAGAGCAATACGTTTTATCTTTTCTAAACACATTACATATACACACATTATTTTAGGTGTATCTTGAAGTATTGTTCTTTATGGAAACTTTATACTTGTTTTATTAAAGTCAGTGTCTGAATAATACAAGGATGCTTGAATCCTTCAGAATATCACAATATGAATCAACCAAAGGTCATATTCACAAGTTGGTCCTTAATAATTATTTTTTCATGTTAACTTCAAACAGACAACTTTATTTAACTTTATGTCGGTGACACACTGGTGTTATTAGTAGCTTTTCCTCCCTCACCATTAGATCCCTCCAGGAAAAGTCAATGTCCACCTACTTGATAAAACAAAAGTTTAGTTCCTCAATGTGTCTTTTGAACATGATGTGGACTTTTTGTGTGTGTGTATTTGACAGGAATTCAGAAACTGGCATTCTACAGGCATGCTCAGTCATTTGGCTGATTAATCTTTCACTTGTTTCATCTCTTGCATTACTGGGTTTTCTGAAGAAAAACAAAAAAAAGCAACAAGTTATACAATGTCTCTTGCTATTGACCACCTTTGCAATAAGTCCCCATTTTGTTCTGCAATCACACCCCTGAACAGTGAAGGCTTGGACACTACTTGATCTCTCAGGGCGTCACATAGTGTTTTGCGCCAAGATGAAAGCAGCGAATCGTGTAAATCAGGCTGTAAGAACAACATGCTTACTTGCTGCTTAATATTTCCTACCTGCTAACAGATAGCATCAGATAGAAATACTGAAAAAAAAAAAAAATCTTACAAATTGGACAATAATGTTGACAGACAGAAATTGGGGCGACATATACAGTACATCAGCACCGTGCATGCTTGAATGGAAACATACAGCTGTTCTGGATTGTACACCTCCCCTTCAGTATGTACAAGACAGAACGAGTGTGTCTGTAAATCTGGAGATCACTCCGAGCTGCTGCACATACAGTGGACACTCTGTTCACACAGTCAATGTGTGTTGATACAGCAAATATCTGTAATGTCAGTCGGGGAGCTTTGATTGATGGATGTTTTCAGCCGAAGAAACTGCAATATGTCGGAGAGAAAGATAATTCCAACTTGTCCAAAGGTATATCCTGTATATGAGGATTGCAATATGTGTAAAAAAAAAAAGAAGAAGAAAAAGAAAAGATGATGCATAAACGCAGCATGACAGCAACAACAATAATGTAGGTTTTCAGCTCAAACACTGGACTAGTAGAAGTCCAGCGTATGAGTGAATGAAGATTTTCCACAGTAAATCAGTGGTAATCTGAAAAACACACCTTACCCTAATGTGATCCTATATGCAGCCACACAGACTATTACAAGGACTCAGCCTCCTAATAAATCTACAAGCCCTCAGTCAGTGGCCACCATCATTTGAATGACACTTCCGTGTTCAGGCAGAAATCACATCTCCCCCAACTAAATTGATGTGGACCAGTTTTCCATATCAGAGGTGCTCTCCAGCAGTCAAGTATACGTGTCTGTTTGCATGTGTGTTTCTCTGCGTGTCCGTGTACGCGAGTGTGTGTTTGTGTGAGCGAGAGCTCATTTCTGTATCGTTTCGGTGGTCTGATGCGTGCGTGGGACTCAAGCCCACAGCGGAGAGTCAATCTGAGACATCTATTATGCACTTCATCAATCTTTTTGGACTCTTGACATTTCACTAGCTGAACAAATTGTCAGTTATCAAAACTCAATTTCAGAAATGACATGTTGAAATTCACTCCTCCACCCACCCACCCCCAAACTCCTCCTCCGCTCTTACTCACTCTTCCCTCTCTCCACCCAGCATATATATCTCCTTGCATTTACTTTACATGCCACCACTGAGATTTTCTCTAAACAAATTCGCACACATGCGTGTGTGTGTTTGCATACGCATGAGGACAAATGAAGTTCATTCCTCACCCCCTCTCAACTTCTTCACACCTTTCTCCATTGCTTTAAATGGCTTAGCGATGGCGGTTTTGTATGCAAAGAGTTAACGGCTGTTGGGAGTTAATCGCTCCTGGGCTACCAGCGTTCCTGTGAGCAGATAAGGCTGTTTATAAATTGATTTGGTTATGCTTCATTGATAATAAAAGGAGCCAGGCTTTGTTTACCTAACACATCACAACACAACACAACACACACACGTACACATACGTACACACATTTGTGTTTTCATGCCTTATGGGGACATTACATTGACTTTCATTATTTCCCTGCAGACCTACTTAGAACTCAGTTTTAACAGCTACTTGACTAAACTCAAACTTAACTTAATCAGAACACCATACTAACTTTATAGATCTTCATCTAAAAATGTAATGATTTCCCTAATGTTTACTGATGTCCCAATGGAACCTACACACACATGATCTCAGTATGTTTTATACATAACTCTGGACCCACTCAAACCTGGCGTTGGTGTTAAGGGTTGATCCGATCACAAGTGGCGAGCCCCAAAGACAAGTGTGAACAGTCACCAAAGTGCAATCATTCAAACCACTTCCTGAGGGGGTCAGGGACGCATCTTACCACATAGACTTGGTGTGAACAGCATGCATTGGATCTGCTTACTAAGATGGTGGTGTTACGATAAAATATGTAATTGTAGTTGTCGTCAATGCACGCCCTGAAAAAACTGAAAAGAATATGGACCGCGCCTGGAGTAAGAAAGAATGAAAGAAAGAAAGAAAGAAAGAAAGAAAGAAAGAAAGAAAGAAAGAAAGAAAGAAAGAAAGAAAGAAAGAAAGAAAGAAAGAAAGAAAGAAAGAAAGAAAGAAAGAAAGAAAGAAAGAAAGAAAGCAAGAACAAACATACCATTGAGAAACTTGGTATTTACCTGTGGACAAAGAGTCCTACATCCTTGTAAGTGAATCCACACGTGTGAAAGCCAGGGGTTTTACTGTAATCTAGTAATCCAGTCCCGATTAATTATCTGTTCCACTGGAGCTCTGTAATGTAGTAATCAAATAAAGACAGAGTACACAGATGGAATTCTCAAAGAAGCTTTTGATTCACTGTCATGATGGTTGCATCAGTAAATGGACTTGACCTACATTCTAAAATATCTGATGCTGACATAATAACATTAAGGGAAAATGTAATGATACAAGTGATTAAAAAAAAAGTGACCCGAGACTTTGTACTTCTGTCTAAATAATCATTTGTCAACACTGTCTTACAGAAATCAGTTCTACCTGAGGAACACACCAATTATAAAAGATAAACAGTAAGCAAAGTGGACATCGATCAGCTTTTAACTAAAAAAAGAAACTTTGTCTGAAACAGCTCTAAAAAGCCTAAACAAGTGAACACAGACATCCACAGTTTGTGGAAACATACGAGGTAGTAGACATACTGAGGCAGCATGCTTGTTAATTCATTTACTCAATCAGGGAACCAGTGCTTCTCACACACGGCAGATTATTGATAAATTAAAAAAACATTGGCAATACTGTAAATCTGTGTGTGTGTGTGAGGTCGGACCTACAATATCTTGTGGGGACAAGATTACTGGATGCCTTCGCAATCTGCTTACGTGCCTGTGTAGTTGTAAATAGAGCTTGTATACTCACAAACACACTCACATTAAAGATACATGTTCTTGTGGGAACAGAATATTAAGGTCCCAATCATTAAAAAAAGAAAATCAATAAAATCTTAAATGTTTCAGTGAGGACATTTTTAAGTTTGGACCAGGTGTCTGCAACTTGCGGCTCTTGGGCCACTTGTGGCTTTTCAGCCATTCAGTTGTAGCTCCTTGATGCTTTCATAAAATACATCAGTAACCAGTTTATCTTATTTTCTTTAAAAAGGTCTCTTAACCCTTTGCTAAATGGGCTTTTAAAAAAAAAGGCACAATAACAAAACAAATTGATAAATCCACAACAAATTTGGAAAAACTGCTAAAACCTGAATTCGCTATGAATTCTATTTGAAGAAAAAGTTTACAAATAAAAAAAAAAAACAAACAAACATGCAAAACTGCTATACGAGGAGCCAAAATTGTCAAAACAGCTGAAATCCAAAAATGGTCTCAAAATTGGTTGAAACAGGTAAAATCTGGTACAAAACAGCTACAAATTTAATTAAATGTTCACCGTCCTAAATCATAATTGAATTTTCATAAATGTAACATAAGTAACTATATCGAAACTATATATACTGTATGTTCAAACATTTTAAGCATTGCTCGCCTAATTTAAAAGAGACATGTTAGACATGTTTAGCAGCACCCGGTTTAATTTGGAAAGCAACCCATGGATGGATGGATGGATGGATGGATGGATGGATGGATGGATGGATGGATGGATGAATGGATGGATGGATGGATGGATGGATGGAACCAACACCTTGCATCACTGACATGTAGAAAAAGTGACCATATTTTATTTCCATTCAGTTGGTTGCATCTTAAACCAAGAGGATGAAGACATTGGGAAACACGACGCTGAGGCCGTTCGGACTGCAGCTCAGTCAAAGTCCAACTGAGAGCTGGAGTTTGGTGAACATGTGACGGTCTTCATGTAGCGAACAGCAGGCTGCCAGACACAGTGGGCACATTGTGCAAATAAATAAATTCCTTAATGGAGATGTAGGCCAGCAGCTTGGCTGGTCGGTCAAAGAGAATATTCAGTGAAGCATTCCCAGCATGGTGTGAGACTGTTTTTAATAGCAGGACAAACAAACACAATGGTTACATTACATTTAAGAAAACAACAACAACAACAATTAAGCAAAGTAGGTCATGCCAGATCTGTCACATCAAACACATTTCTAATTTATCAGAAAACAAAGTGCTGCAAACACTGTCTGTTTCAAAGAAGTAGTATGAATTGCATTGATGAGTAAAAGCAGGAAAATACTGTATTTTAGTGTCTTGATAACATTTAGTACCAACTTTAAATGTTATACTAAGCTATATTTGGAATTTAGCCATTGTCAGTTGGATTTTGGTGGGTTTTTTTCGTTCAGAAAAACGGTGAATCTTTACACTCACATGAACTAAATTAATTAAAAAAATTTGAAAAAAAGACTGCCCATAATAAACTACAGATGTTTCCATCATTCATGGTCCAGAGAACAGTCTGATTCACGTTGTTGATAGCCTGATAGCCTGTTTTATCTAAACAAAACATATGTTGACAGCAAATTGCTGGATTTCAATGTGAAGTCTCAGCTCAACGTTATCTTTATAGCACTTTAAAATGAACTCAAGCAGCAACAAAGTGCTGTACAGAAGGAATCATAAAGTAAGAATCTATCCAGTCTTCTTCAATACCCACTTTATCTAGACTACGTTGGGTGACAGCAAGTTTCGAAAAAGGCCACATACCTGTAGAAAACCTACAAAATCTCAGACAGACTGCAAACTCTTCACAGAAAGGCTCAAGTCCTGGCCTTCCTGCTGTGACGGCGGCAGTGCTTTACCACTGCAGAACTCCTGCCACATGGTGGTAATCCCTCTCACGTTGTGTTGCATTTGTGTGTTTGCTTGCAGGAATGGGAGAAGCTAAATTACGACATACACACATTGCGATATGCCAGACGGGAAGTCAGATCTCGATGGAAGAAAATCCTGCTGCGGCTCGGTGAGACTCTGTGACTTCTACTTCTTCACACCGCCTCCCCTCTGTTAAGTTTTACAGATCAACGCAAGCCTAATGAGCATGAAAACAATTCCTAAATGTATTTCTTTTAAGAACCACTAACATCGAGATTATCGAGCATCTTCCTGCTAATAAGTGATGTGATTTCTGGTGAACCTGAAGAGTCAGTCATTAATTAGACCGACCCATACAGTGCTGAATACAATGATATAGCTATGTAAACTTTATTTTGATATTCTAATAAAAAGAGACGATATTTTTCTTGAAAAGATGTTACTTTTCATTTAAATAATTTTTTTCTGAAACTTGCAAGACCCTGCTCATCATATCATGAAGAGCAGGAATGGGTCAAATCATATTGATTATGACCACAACAGTACTGTCTGCAACTCACTCCTTTAGCCCGTTTATATTTTTCCTGCCTTACCCTGAAAGCTGGTCACTGTTCCGTCTCTCTGCAGGTTATCAGTGCGAAGTGGATAACTTGTTGTGTGTGAACAGACAGAGTCGCTTCAGTCGGGATCCAGAGCATCTTGACAAAGCCACACAGCTCTTAAAGCAGCTGCTGGACCACACCTGTCTATTTCCTCCTGGAACAGAGCACCAGAACAGATATCTCTTTGTCATGGTACACACTCACACAGACACACACCTCTCTCATTGCTTAAAAAACAGTATATACTATTTTGTGAAGCGGATCTGGATGTGTTTTATATAATGTTTCTTTCCAGGACCGCCTGGTGTCTCTGGACAGTGCTGAAGAATTTGTGCGGCTGGCAAAGGAGAAATATCCCCGGAAAGATGGCTGACAGAGGAGGGAAACAAACAGGTGGCTGAAACGAAGGTGTAAAAATTAAGAAAATAAGTAAGGCCTGTGAAGGTAATTGTGAAATAGTTTGACACATACCTTTTTCACTATAATTATGGTACTCATTCTATAATTGTAGAAGATTATCTAAATCCAAATCTGTGAACTTAGTCACTTTGCTTTCATTTCAATTCAATTCAATTCAATTCAACTTTATTTATATATTACAGAATACAACAAATATATTTCATGGCACTTTTTCAAAGAAAACCCAATCGATGTGTAATACTATACCTTTACTATTTGTAACGTCAGCCACCACTGTTGGATCACAGGTTTGAATCCCTGGACCAGGAAGGGATTTCAGTGGGAAAATGAAATTCAGTCTTGGAGGACAGAGGACAAATCTCACTGTAACTCAGTACTTATGGTGAATAAACAACCCTGTTACAGTGGAATATGTGTGGTAATTAAGGTAAATAGATATTGTTTTTTTTTTTTTATGAACACATCACCACAGAGAACAATTCACCAACAAAATAAATTATATTGTTAATATTTGTGAATTTATTTTCATTTATGTTTTACCTGGTGTCATGTGCCATATAATTGTCTACTTTTGTAGACTTTCTCTTATACGTATATCAGCCCTTAACATTGTGATATACATTAGGCTTTTTTTCCTTACATCGATAACCCCACAGCCAATTTCCTTCATTGTTCCAATTTGGAGGGTTTGCATAGTTTTCTTGTTTTTCAAGAAAGATTTTAGGCAAACTTGAATTGTATGTACCCTCAATGTTTTCATATTCATATATAGTTTTAAAGAATATTTCATAATTTCTTCAGAACTGTTTCATCCCTGTACAGAGCAGAAATATGTGACTGGTCCACATCAAGACCTTCCAACAGTGTTGCAGGATGGAAATTTCTTTTTGAAAGTCAAGATATGTCACCATTTTGTATCAATCTTTCCCCAATGTTCTGAATTTTGTTTTTGACATCTGCCCAGGTTGACTATTAAAACGGCTCTTCAGTGTGAAAGGTTGATGTACATAGTCATATTTAACATTTTCAGGGTCCAAGTACCAAGGAGGCATAGGACCCTTTGGAATTCAGAGGAACTAAAAAAATCCTTTGTCACAAAAAACAAGTTGTTTTTTTTTTAGGACCTAAATATATACAAAAATGGACAACACTTGCACACACATAAGTTCAAACCATTTGCATTTTCATTGCCTGCTGATCTTTTTTTTTTAAAGTTGGTGAAACAGCAAAGGGAAGATTCTGAAGGACTTGTATGATCTGGCTTTGTTGTCGTCTCAGGTGGTAAAAGCTGTTTCTGGAATTGCTAAGCTGGACTTAGATGGTCTTCTGTTTAGACTTGCAGAGTTCCCTCTCCTTTGATTCTTTCCCAGTTTGATGGGCTCTTAAATGTATTTGTTAAGAACTCAAGGTTGCTGAGTCATGATGTGGACATGAAGGTTTGTGAGGTTCTTTTGAATAATTTTTGTTCCAGGGTTTGAGGTGGGACTTTATTTTTAGGTAAAGAATGTGACAGCTCCTCGGCCTCAGGAGCTGCTCCTGCCTGTGATGATTGCTGAGGAACTGGGGGCGGGGCTCGTTGACCCTAATGGCTGACACCTGGGTTGTTTTGGTAACCTTCAGAAACTGGTATTTCAGCGGGAAGTGAGGGTGCATGTGCTGCTCTCTATCTCACACAAGGAGGGCTTCCTGGTTGTAATGAATTTTATTTCAAAAATAGTTACTCAGAGTCTGAAATTGGGAAGTCATTTTATGGACTGTAAATTACAGACGACAGGACCCATTTTCACAAAAATATATATTTTGATAGTTTGTCTCACAAATGGGGCAGAATTGTTTGAAAAATACAATTATATTTAATTAGATGAGAAATATCTAAGACAATCAGCTGATGTCTGTTTTGCTGTTATCAGCACCTCAACCTACATATTAGACTGTGAATGCACATTGTTAAAGACGTGTATAAAGTTGTACTGTAGCTCTTCAGAATCTGAACAAGATCCAGCACCAAGCAGCATCCTGGAGCCCAGAAGTCCAGAGTGAGCAGGTAGAACTGTTCATTGAGAAAACATTATTAAATAAATAACTTATTTGGTTAACAATTCGCTTTGTTTACTGATGATCCAAATATTCTTTGTACAGGGGATAGATACATAGTGTTATCGTCATGATATGGGCCATAAGTGCAGTTTATATGTTAATCCACTAGATGGAGCTCGGTCAACTTGAAAACTACAGCTCCAGAACAGCAAACGGCTCTTTAGCCAGCACTAGAGTGCCCCCCAATAATTTTGTGCTGCAGGATGAGACCAGAGAGACTACAGAGGTCAGTCCATCAACTTCATCACAGGTGACTTCCTTTCCAGTGGCAGCACAGTTTGAGGCACCATCTTCCCCTCCACCAAAGACTAAAGTCAGCCATGGCAGAACTTTTTAGCCCAGTCTTTAAAACAGAGTAACCGGCCAGACTGGAGGCAGCAGTCAAAGGATGAAAGGTTAGCCTACATGGCAAAGGACTGCATTTCAACCAAGCGTCACCTGGCCTTACCTGCCACTTCAGTCCCCAGTGAGTGTTCTCTCAATTGCAGGGGACATAGTTACTGCCAGAAGATCTGCTCTCATTACAGACAATGCAGACAAACAATTTCTTCGGGAACATTTTTAAAATTGAATGACTCTTTAGTACCTTCTTAAGAGGTACAGTTGACTTTACAGACCCAATTAATTGAGCATGGATTGCTCCTAAAGACACAGATTTTATTTATTTATTATTTTTAATTTTTTTGAATTATTTTGGAGATTTTCAGTTTTGGAAAGATTAGATTTTTTTGTTGGCTTTATTGGCTCAAGGCAGTATAGACATAGCCTTTTGCTGATGTGTGAGTATTTCATTATTTTCTTTTAACTTGGTAAAACAACATTGAAAATGTTGCTTTCTTATGTTTCCAAAGTTACCAGTTTGCAATTGTTACCTCATTATCTCAGTCTTTAATTATTTAATTTATAAATGGTATGAGAACCCTCCTAATGTTCCTTTATGTTTTATTTTATGTATTTTTTACTTTGATAACAGGATATGGTGTTTAGTGTTGCAGTCTGTTTTGATTTGGTAAGAGGTAGGTTAAGGAATGATAATTTCACATACAATGGCCCCAAATATTGTGATATAATCCTTGAGATTGGTAAGAATATGGAGCACACAGGGACACACAAATGTTACCAACGGCCATACTTTAAACACAACAGGAAGTCTGCCATTTGGCATTACCAGTGAAATTCTGGTAAATCCAAGAAACCTAAAATTTGGCCTGAAAATACAACAGTCCTTCCTGATGAAAAGTGTATCAAAATTATTAACAAAACTCAAAGGGCGTGGCAATGGCAGCCCCACAAAAATCTGATGATTCGCCATCAAACAGAAAGTGACGTGTTAATCTGTTCTATGTGCTGCAATTGGCCTAAGACATCACAGTAATGGCCTGATGATTTTCACAGACCAATATACAGTCACATTGAGAGCGCCACCTGGTGGATGGACAGGATACGCTGCAGAAATAGTCTGCACATGTTTCATTCTCCATGGTCATACAATTTTACATGTATGACCACAGTCAGCCCTCATCACTCCCATAGGCCAAAACACACTGTTATTGTTAAAATACACTGGTACAGGGCCACCTGGGGGACATGCTTCCAATTGCTGACCAGCAAGGATGAGGACCAGTTCAACTCTGCTTGCAGCAATCATTAATGGTTTTAAAACTGGATTTCAAAATACGGGCAACAATGTTCAAGTTCAGTAAATTTGCATGGAACTCCTGAAATGGGACTGGATAAAATCATCATTGTTGAACCTCCGCTTGAAATAGGAAGAAGGTAGGATATCAATGATGCAGCATGGCCACAGGAAATTACTTCTTTTTTTTCCCCCCAGGATATCTTCAAGATGTTGACATTAATGTTTCATACTGCTTATTTTCTACTGCTAAGAATAAATAATCACATCAACTGAAAGACAGTCTGCACCATACAGGTTGAAGATGGTGTGAGAACGTTTTCATCCAGTTGATGATCACAGTGAGTTTTCTGCACACTTACACAGAAGAAGAGAGTCGACTCTGACCCAGATATTGTTCTCTTCAAGGCCCCTTCTCCAAGTTTGGGAAACAGATGTGGAACTAAAAGTGGGGTTGCTGGGGGGAGGGGAGCCCACTTAGATACAGACCAGTGGTTTGGCAGCATCGGGAGGCATTGTGCTGCCTGCACCTTTTTCTCATTAAACCAGTGTGTGTATGTGTGTGTGTGTGTGTGTGCACATATATGTGTGTCTCTGCGTATGTGAATATTTCAGTGAAAGTCTGAAGAGTGACGTAAGCACCAAACACACACACACACACACACACACTCCCAGAAGAGAGTAATTTAGATGGTGATCACCGTGTATTTATTGGACTGCAATACGACAGAAAAGATTAAGTAGGAGATTGTGTATGATTCTGGGGTGTAATGTACAGAAAAAAAAAAAAGCTGTCACATTCTGACAGGTGCACGTATACATCTCAGGAGTCAAAATCTGGAAATAGAAGTGTTAGAAAACAGTCTTCATCTGTTACTATTGTGGTAATTATTTGTGTGTGTAAGACAATCTGCAGGCCTGTCAGATGTGACAGCATATTTGAACCACACAGTCATGCATGCAAAGAGAGCCGTCATTTGGACCGTGACCCCTTTTGATGGTTTGGATGTTTTATAAGAGACTCCAGTGGGGTCCTCAGGCACAAAGCAAATATGCAGTGCTATTAAGTACAGCTCCTCTCATCATTGCTTTGTATTCATAAGGTGTTGCCTGTATAAATATTTTATTTCTAAAGGTGTTTACTTCTTCTGCCAGAACTCTTTATCTATAAATGCTGAATAACAAGAGTGAATGAAAATGTATAATTTTATTCTTGCATAAATTGTTTGGTTATTTTTTCCAGGTGCTGCATTTCCTTCCTCCCTTTCAGCCCCTCATTTGTGAAGCGTGAGAGTATGTATTGCCTGTCGCTGATGTCTTACATTTGCTGCTAATGCGATGCCATGACTCATGAGGTGAAGACCCTTGTGTTTACGTCAAGGTACTGAGGGCTCCGCTGCACTGACTAATAATTCAGACTGTTGAAAGTCTGTTAAAGTGAACTATGAAGTGACACTGGGGTATAGGGTTTTTTTTACGATTGCCTCAAAAGCGAGAATCCACCGACTTTAATTACACAAATCAAACATACATGGTTCATTACGGTGAGTAACTGTTCCTGGTTTACTGGAGACTGAACATCTGTATTTATCAATCCACCTCATAAGTTTAGATAGACCGTGCGAGCCAGACAGATTGGCGATAGTATTTACATTTTAATATAAATGCAATACTACTATAACAACAATTACCACTATATCTACCACTACTATAGTCTGTTATTGCTACTATGACATCCAGTGCTCATACTATGCTTGTAATTGAAAAAAAAAAAACAAGTTAAAACGTATCTTTATGTTCAAGATGCATAATAGAAAATCAAGTCCCTGTATCACTCTATCATCAAAGATTTTGTGACTCATATAAGAAACAAAGCTAATATACTCATAATGGTGTAGTTTTAGATTGGTTATTTTGGTGATTCATTAAGAGTTACTGACTTTGAAAGAATTATACAGTAAAACAAAGTTTGTTGCCTTTAATTTGTTCACCTCTTGTTTTTTTAGAGATTATTATCTTTAACTCAGAATAGAGCCACAACATGAAGCCAAATCGAGCCAAACTGGATCGAGTTCCCACTGTTTATCTTTGAGGTAATTTATGGCAAGACAGTATTGACGCACACTCACGCGGGTACACTGATTCATAACGGAAGCTTCGAAAAGCGAGCAAGTAAACTCCATGATGTAACAACCTCTGTGACTCCAGACAAGTCAGAAGTCAAGAGTCTGGAAAAGCAATGGTATTACACCACTTTTAAGTCAAACCTACCTACTGCAATTTGAACAAAGCTGTTAAGAGAAAACAGATTCCAGTTTTATACTAATCTATGTTGTTTTGATGATATCGCCTGGAGGCAAAATACACACTGATACAAGGTCTAGCGTGGAAAGAATCCTGTTTTAGATATCACTTTAATAATGTTAACCAAGAACCCACAGATATATGCATGTGCACGTGCACGCACACAGACACACACACATACACACACACACACACACACACACAGGTCTTGAGCAAGCATATGGGCAGAGCAGGGTGTGTGCAGCATGTCTGTGGTCATCGGTTGTGGCTCAGTAATTACACAAGTCCACTGACGCTTTTGAAATTTTCTGAATGAGTTCCCTCGAATGGAACCCAATTAAAGGAAATAATATTGTTTACCACGAATTTCAGCCTTGAATTTCAGACCAAAAAAGGAGAAGCATTTGACAGTTACACTTTGTTGTTAGGGAGTAAACCACATTCTAGGATGCAATGCAACAGGAAGTCAAACTATGGGTTTGAGGTGGAGTTTCAGTGTGCATCCATCTATTTTGTATATAGTATTATGTATGTTAGGGTTGCAGGGCTCTGAAGCTGATAAGGTCCATTCTCCACATATCAGGTCAGAATCACATTCAGACACGGTCAGACTGGCATGGCTCAAACTGACTTCACAATATCTGTCTGAATACGGGTTGATCAAGAGATTTACTCATACAGACTTGGATAGTTTGTGCCAAAGCAAACATCAGAGTAACGCTGTATGGGTGACGAAGGTATGACACAACACAGCATACAATAAAAGACATTAATTCTGCTTTTTCAACCAGACTGTTGAGAATTCTGAATATCACGAGCAATCCTTGGATCCTCTGTATGAGCATCTCACTCACACATATGTCTGATCATCTTATTGCAATACTAGAGCCTGAAAACCAAGTTTCAGGCAACTCGAGCACATCCCAGTAGTCACTGGATCAAACACTGGACAGGTAATCAGTTCATCATGACACAACTCAATTTGAAACCCACAGAATTGGTCTTATGGGAAGCTTATAGAGCCACTAATGAACTGAACAATCATACTGAACTACCCAGAGAAAACCTACATGGACAGGAGGGAGAACATGAAGACTCGACACAGCAGGACACCATAGGACCCATATAAGAGTGGTAAGCTACTACAGTACTGAAAAGAAAATTTCTTTGGATTTGTCACATCTAACAGTTACCGGGGGTCATATAAAATCTATTGACTTCACTTTTGGAAAGCCTGAATGTTGTGAGGTTGTTTTTTGTTTTATTTATGTCAGCAGTGATTTTGTCTCAGCAAATCTGACGTAAGATGCTGAGGCACAACAATGGTGCAACATACCATTAACAAGCTGAGTGAAAGAAGTTTCCACCTGAGATGCCCACAAGCCGTGTGACATTGAAGAGTCTCAAAGGGTTATGAATGGGGGCACACTATTAATATCCGTTGAAGATCCATGCCGGAAGAAAGTCTTTTTACATGGAGAACTGGCAGGATTTGAAATTGATTCAACAGTTGAGATATGTGGTTTACCTCCACTTAATTCAAGCCTTGGAGTTAATAACCCAGGATCTTACTTTTGTTTGGTGAAACCTTTCCTATCTGAGGTGTCATAAAAAGGGAGTTTGAGGACAACAGAAGAAAAACTAACGTTGTACGATCCCCATCATTAGCCAATTAAGAAAGCACACGTGCACACACACGCACACTATTTGGGCAGGGCTTTGCTTGAAGCAATAATCAGCAATAATGTCACATTGAAGGAGACATAAGGATGCAGCTGTGTCTACATGTGTATGTGTAGGTGAGTTACAACATTGACTGATGTGGTTTTGAATGTTTGGGTGATCTCACACAGCTATTAAGGACGAGTCCTCCCCAAACTGCCAGACATGCTCTTCAACACGTGGAGACATGTTCAGCGTTTTGCCTTGTTTCCCCTTATGCTGTTCCTAAATGAGAGCTTTGGAACAATATCTTGTATCCTGTCATAAAATCAATTGTACATATACCGTAGTCTATCGGCTATCACATTGGTGACAAATGGTAAAAAAGCAAAAGCCAAAGTGCTCAGGCCAAAGGATAACATGATATGGGGGAAGGCTCAGCACATAGCTGTCACACTCTCTGTCTCTTTGCAATTTGTGAAGGAAATTTAATGAGATAATTGATTGGAATAACATATAGCAGCATGCGATTATTGGTTTGTCATGCTTTGTGATGGCAAGGGACCTCCCTGAACAAACAAAAAAACCACCAAGCACACCATCCCAACTGGAAGGGTTTAATTTAAATGGCAGAAATGGTTGAGATTGGGAGATTTACGATTGAACTAAACAGTAGTGGCTGAAGAGGCCGTACACAGATTAATATCTCCCCCCTCTGTTCTCTTTTGAGCAAAGCCAGACAGTGAATCATTCCCCTTCATGATAAACATCCCTGATGTTTCTGTCAGCAGCCCTCTGATTTTTACCAAAACTGTCTGACCTGCAGTCATTACCACAAAACAGCACCACACTGAAGCACAATTGTTCACCATTCCTCGGACCTGAATCAGAGGCTGGATCAGGATGTTGTACTGGCTGGCAAATACACACCCAAACACACACACACACACACACACACACACACACACACACACACACACACACACACACACACACACACAAATACACACCCACACACACGCACACACGTACAGCATTCAGCATGTAGACCGACCCAAGAGCAGAGGAAACTCCTACTCCAGATAGAAACATCTAGGCTTCAAATGATGTCATGTAATGACGGTTTGAGATGGAATAACGGCTCTGAAATTTAAAGAAAAACAAGCAGGGAGCATAATCACAAGGATACACACACAAAAGCCACACAGGTCAGGTATATTCACTGAGCAGCATAAATATGTGGTTTTCTAGGTCAAAATAGCCAGTCCGATCCAGTGTGTGTGCGTGTGTGTGCGTGCAGTGCATGCGTGTGTGTGTACGTGCGTGTTTTCTGGAATACTAATATAATTCTAATTCTAATCCCATGATTCTATTCACCACACCACAGGACTGGTCAAACCAGAAATGTGACTTCATTTTCTATGTCTGTCTCTTTAGCTGATGTTCCAATTGAGGATTTTTGGGTAATTATAATGCACTAAATCTAAATAGTTGAACGAAACTCAACGAGGGAACAAAGTGCAGTGCAGTATAACGAAAAGCACCGCCTTCTTGTAAAAGCGGTCATTTTGTGTGCCCTCACTTCTGTTCCCCGCGGCAATTACTTGCTGGCAGGAGACTTTTATATTTAATTATGTAACGTTTGTATGCAATGTGTAAATGTGTAAAAATTTACTAGATACTACTACAATAGGAAAAATGCCTTGTTTTTCCCTACAATTTGCAGCAGCAAATTATCATACAATCTGAAAGTATTCCAGAAAACAAACATTTGATATCTTTGAAATTGAAAGTGTCTGGATGCAATTAGCTGGAACAGTGATTTGGTAAGCTGGTAAGCTGAAGCACATATTTGACCCAATTCAGCAGAGTTCAGCAGAGATTTAAAATGAGCCAAAAATTTAATGATTAATCTGCATCTCCCTCTGAATTGTGCTGTTGACATCATTTTGTTATTCACAGTCTATCAACATATTTTTCAGAGACCACGTCTGAAGCTTCATTGTAACACTGTACCTTATTCATTGACAGAAACACGCAAACAAAAACACTGGTTACATTCCCATAGTGGTCAGACATGTTGACCAGAGTGGTAAAAGAAAATGAACATGAATCATAGTAACTACAATGTGTCGCAATTCAAGATGCAGACAACAAAACACTGTATAGAAAGCAGCTGAGCACAGTATCATTCAAACTAGAACATTTCAGATCAAACTTTGTGTGTGCCTGCCACTCATTTTTCTCATGTTTGTTGTCATTTTTTGCGAAAATGGTTTACCAAATCATTAACAAAGGTCATAGCACAATTCAAGAATTTTCCGCATAAATGTAAACAGTGGCAAAAATGGAAAGTTTCAGTTTCAAAATGGAAGCAAGTTTGAGATGGAGTTTGGAATGGGCTCCAGTCTTAATATACAGCCATGTGAACAGACAGCTAGAGCTAATGTAATTTAAAACAGGGGCTAATGTTAATTTCTATCCAGTGGTTTTATTAAAGGAACACAATTGCTTTCTCGACATTGGAAGTTTAAAAAAACCCCAAAACAAATCAACAAACATGAATTTGTTGTACAAATGTATATATGTATATTTATTGGTTTGTTCTTCCGAAAGCAGGAATGCTTTTCTTCTACATCTGAGTTTAATTTGGCCGGATTGGAAACATTTAAATGAATATAGCTTTGTTCAGAAAGCTGCTGTTAGCTCTGCACTTATACATAAAAAAAACAAACAAAACAAAACACTGCAATGTTAACACTGCAGTGAAAGCACGGCCTTCAGATCCACTATGCATAATGGGAAACACATCAGGTTGAAATAAAGTATAATTCTTCTTTGATTCACTTCACAGGCATTGCCCACTTCAGCTGAAAATGGTACGGTGAAAACACTACACAGACTTTTCCAGCTTTCTTTCCACTCTGTACAGCATCGTCTGCAAAGTAATAGCAATGAAATTATGTAACTACATTTGAGACTCGCTCAAGGCTCACATTGCTACAAAATAACTCTGAATTGTCCACCACATGTTGTGATCTCCGTTATTTCCATATATGATATTCGATACATGCTGCAAACTGTTTGCGAGCGACTGGCGACCTCTTGTCTGCTTACATCAGTTTGATGAAGATGAAAAACTTTGGTGACCCATGAAACTCGTACTATCTGCTCAAAGCTATAAAGCATCAATGTGATTCGTCTAACATGAATGACATGCGATCAAAAGGTAATTTTCTTCTATGCAACACCTAAGGAATATTTCTGAGACATTTGTTATAAACACTATGTTTAACTACATGTGTTTCCCTTCATCATTACAGTAGTTTTATGATGATCTTTTTTTCAAAATGTTGAGACCTGAGCTAAATAGTGAAATCAGCAGAGTAGTAACCTGGGTCTTCATCAAGACATGAACGAGATACTAATAGTGACGGTAAATGAGTTGACACAGACGCAGACAGACACACACGCTGGTATATACACCTCATCGCGACGGAGGTGATTTTTGTTTCTCGTCTCTGTGTGTTTAGGTTGGAGGGGTTTTTTTTTTTTTTAGGTTTTTTTTAACTCTCAGACAGAGGGAATATGTATCAGCCTGACTCTGCAATCCTCACTTTCTGTGAGTCACTGCCCAGAAATCCCCTCTGGTAGGTTTATACACACACGCGCACACACACACACACACACACACACACACACACACACACACACACAC
>OMNM01008472.1:21315-46411 GCA_900302745.1 Parablennius parvicornis
AGGATGACAGCACTTCGATTGACAGCTTCACCTCACCTCATTATTTTGCGTTTGTGTGTGTCTCTGTATGTGTGCAGCTTGCACTGACACAGAGCTACACAGTCTGGCTGCCAGGCTGAAGGACTGGTTTGGAGTTCTTCACCTCGACGCCAACAGAGACCTCAAATCCTCTGACAGCTTTGACTCCGCCACTGGACGTGAGTACATCTCCTCGCAATATGGATATGTGTGCAGCACTTTCTCTGTTGGACAGATGGCGTTTTTTTTTTTTGTTCCTCGTGAGGGGTGGGTGGGCATCGATGTTGACAGTGACCCTGCTGTGTTTTCTGTAGTGTCAACATGTCTGAACACATTTCAGCTCTGCCACTGAAAACACTCAGACACACACTCAAATCTCACTGTGCTTCTTGAAAGGATTAGAATTTTGTACAACCTGGACATGCTCCTGAGGTTTTTTGCCTCACTGTCTCATTTTTCTTTTTCTTTTTTTCTTTTATCCACTAGATTTTGACACCAGCATCTTGCCCATCTGTAAGGACTCACTGGGCTGGATGTTTAACAAGTTAGACATGAACTTTGACCTCCTGCTCGACCAATCAGAGTTGAGTGCCATCTACTTGGACAAGTATGAGCTGTGCATGAAGCCTCTCTTCAATTCCTGTGACTCCTTCAAGGATGGCAAGCTGTCTAACAATGAGTGGTGCTACTGTTTCCAGAAGCCTGAAGGTGAGGAAGTGCTAAAAGTGAGTTGGCTGAAAATAGAAGTCTTTGGAAGTGTGAAAGCAGGGGAAAGAGAGATGAGTTAGATGAGAATGATGAGATTTCTCTACAATAATGGTTCTTGTTTCTGAAAAGAGACCGGATTCCCTTTGTGATCTTTATTAGTGAAAACGTTACAGCAAGGCCAAACACTGGTGGACTCACAACATTTAAAAAGCAGAAGCAATTAAGAGGTCTGCCCTTTTTTGATATATTGTTAGCAATTTCGGAGCATATGAATCTTCAAGATGTCTCTGCGATCTCTGTGATTTCTGGCACCTCATCAGCAGGGTCTCTGTACCCAAAGAAATCATTTGCAGGGATAATTGTGAAGTTATCCTCTGGCATTAGTAATGTCCTACATCATGTCATTATTTATTTTTTATCTAATGGCCTAAAGAATACAATGGTAATTACAAAATACCAACCTCATTGATGTTGTGATGCCACCCTTTTACATGTTTTAAAAGTATGATCCATGACCCTGTGTGCATACATCAGGCCTGACCAACTGCTTCCAATCAGCAAAGCCAAATTTTAAAAACGTGAATAAGATCCCTATTTTCCCTTTTATTGTGAAAAAAAGTGACAAGTAAATAGAACAAACTCTCTGCTAAGAATCTTGATTGTGTTATTTAGCCTAAGAGGCTTTCAAGGACAAACAAACAAGCTAGACTGTCATGCTTATGTTGTAGTTCATGGAAAAATCAAATGTGCAGTTCACAACAGATTTGTCTCATTGTAGATGGAAACTGAACAAAGTTAAGGACTGAAGCTACTCCAGGAAGAAACTGGAGAAAGCTCCCAGAATTGATTCAGAATCCTGATTTTTTTTTTTAAAGTACCTAGATTAATAGTTTGTTCTGTAAATATAGTTGGTTTATATGTATAACCTCACTTAAACAAGAAGGTGGATAAAGACGAGATTCAGAGACTGAAAAAAAAATTGTAACGTAAACAGAGAGCGTGAACATAAACAATGTCTTGAGTAAATAATGCAACAAAAAAGGACTTGTTTCAGTTTTTGGCTGCTTTGAAGACAGAACTGGCCCCTTTAATTAATCTATTCTGTTTTTTCTCTCATTGCAGGGCTGCCTTGTCAGAATGAGAAGAGCAGGATCCAGAATCAGAGTCGAAGAAAGAGCCTTATAGGTCAGTCTGAACACAAGACTTGGACTGACATCCACACTCCCTGAAAGAACACATTTAGCTCTTTTAGAGTCAGATATTGGACAAGATAAAGAACATTTTCTACTCATGTCGTTAGTCCTTGCCAAGCAGATTGCTCAGTGTTTGGCCTCATGACAAAATAGCTTGAAAAATATGGTGGGGGGTGGGTCAAATAAAGGTAAGGGAAAAGCTGTGTGGGTGTGTATGTGTGCATGCATGCGTGTATGTATTTATGTGTGCGTTTTATTAAAAGTGACTGCTTCCTTATAAGCAGGATGCATGGTTGTTGTCCTGCAACCTTCACAGCTGTAATTGATAGTTCTTCCCCCGTTGTGAATACACAAGAACTTTAGTTGAAACTTCAGGACACGTTCCAGTAACCTCTGCTGAACAGTAATCAGATTATATCCTCTGTTTTTATCAACCTAATGCCGCTAAACCTTCTCAACCACTTTCTATAATCTTCTCTTTTCTTCTCTCTTTCTTGTCACATTCTCCTTTATCCTGTTATCTTCCACTCTGTCTCTCCTTTGTCTCATCCCATCCCCATCTTTTCTTTGTGCTCAGGGTCTTATATTCCTCGTTGTACTGAGGAGGGCTACTTCAAACCAACCCAGTGTCACGGCAGCACCGGACAATGTTGGTGTGTTGACAAATATGGAAATGAGATCGCTGGCTCTAGAAAACAAGGAAACCCCAACTGTGGTAAGATCCCAGTGAACAAACACACATGAAAGGACACACACACACACACACACACACACACACACACATACAATCAGATGTTCACACATTTCCCAGATCTCAACAGGCTCGATTGAAATTGCCTTTATTGGCTTCACTTTATCTAACTGTCTTCCAGAATTTTCAATGTGCCTTATTTCCAGGTGGACACATGTAAGACTGTCTAATCTTCTGAGAACCAAAGAGATTGTAAACCCTTTATCCATTACATGATGTCCAGTGAAACCCAGAAAAGAAAGAAAAAAAACAAGATTGCGGCTTTGTTGTATTTCTTCGCTCAGTAACTCTTCCTGTGTGTCTTTATCGTCGGTGGTGGCTGTGTTATTATTTAGAGAACAGATAACATTAGGCGAGCCCCTGGAGCCTGCAAGGCTGTTTCTAATATGTCTGATTCTATCTGCTTCTGATATCCGACTCCTGTCCCCTTGATAAAACACCAGCACCTCTTGGGTTAAGGAAGTAAAGCTGCCACACTTGTCGGCAGAAAGCAACACCAAATAAAATGTGAATAAAAACAAATTCAAAGAAATGACTCAGTTGTACCTTGAGAAGGCGTATAAACAAAAGCAGTTGGTTGACGCATTGCTAAAAGATGCACTTAAGAGTGCAGGATTGACGCTCAGCTCATATATAAATATATAAATATTTAGGTGCACTGTTGTGTCAAAATCTGTCAGTAAGACAACAGCAGAATTTCAAAGAGAAGGGTCAAGAAGCCAATAGTAGCACTTTGCTGCAAATCAATGGCAGAGGGATTCTATTGATGAACAAAACTAACAATAATTACCCAAAAGGTATTCAGGCAGACATACTGATTACAAATCAAACAGCCAACTCACTGGCACAGATTACAGCTCACTTGAATACCGTTCCAGTCCAAAGCCAGTAATTTCAACGCTGATGAGGAGTCTGTCCAGCAAACACACAAGAAACACATACACTTTTTAAGTCATTCTGGGGACATTGCATTGTCAACCCCAACTCCAGATGGCCTAACGTAGTATTTTCCTCGACCTGATCTAACCTGATTGAACCTAACCTGTGTGCGTGTGAACAATTACCAATTGACTCAGTCTAAATTCAACACCTACTTGTCTCACCCTAACCCTCTCTAACCTTATCCTAACCATGAAAAAGTTTTTACCAAAAAACTTGACTTTTTTTTTTTTTTTTTTTTAAGGGAGATGTGATTTTTGTCCTCACAACAGTAAATGTTTATCTCATGAGTGTAGAAATAGTTTTATTTCTCAGTCCCATCTTAAACAATGTTAGACTCAGAAATGCAAGGTGTTCCCAATGAGGATATATAATGTGTTCCCCATATAATGTGACTCTGAGAACAGATTTAAATCCCCTAACACGTCATACACACACACACACACACACACACACACACACACACACGCACAGATTGTTGGTGGAGATAGAAAGAGGGACAGCAGCAGTCCTTTGTCTCTGGTCTAACAACCTCGTCTGACTCTGGCTGTGTGGCCCCCGGCTCCAGTTGCCCAGTGTTCCCCCCTCTTGCCCTGCATAGAACAAACAGGTGGCAACACAGCAGCTCTCCTCTCAGTAGCTGAAACACAAGGACACCAAACTGATTTCATCGCTGTGAATGCCACTCAGCCAGAGTAATGCTGTACCCAGGTGTAAACAGTCTGTTTTGAACTGAACTCAGAAGGATGTCTTGGCACCAATTTCTGAAAACGCTTCAGGCAGAAACTGAGATAATGACTTCAGTTCACAATGTGGCCACTCTAGATTCAGCAGCAGTCCCCCATTAGCTGGACATCACTGAAGTTCGCTGGTTAGGTTTTTCCCCTTGACTCTGCATTGTGTTGGATGGTGGTATGATTTTAGATTTTATGTCTGCTGGCCAGAGAGTTAGTTGGTTCACTGTAATTTTGTTCTCCTATCAAAAGTCTGCAACTGTAGCTTGTTTAAATTTTTACCAAGGAACTGAAAACATGCTCACGAAGCATGTTGTCTCACTAATCCTAATTAGGATAAATCACCAAATACAGCTGAATGTAATAAAAAAAATAGCTAAAGAACGCTGAAGGACAATTTTATAATAACTATAATACTTTATGAAGACTTTTAATTGAACGTCTTTTCAAAAAAGCCTCAGTAAGTTAACGCCATTTTTAATGATGCCTCGCAGTGTAATATACAATAAAATGTCCAAAAAAAACTTGTCCTCTATTTGTTCCTTGTAATTCCTTCTTAATGGCATCCCATCTCAAAATATAACAAATTACCTAATTTTCAGTTGTATTTAGAAAGTTTACTGAAAGATCTGAAATGCTGTTTGCTTTAACGTTTCCCTTCAGACCAAGTCTCATGCAACACAATATCTGCAGCCTTCAGCTCGTGTGTTTTCACAAACTCACCGTCACAGTATGACGTTGGTGTTAATACTACGCTGCCACTTGGCCCCACCAGCCAGATTGAACTCGGTTGCCGACTAGCTTTGACCGACGTGTTTGACCCACCCAGTTTAGATATTTCAAAAACCATGAATGTCACTTCATGTTGACGGTAGAATAAAGGTCAGTGAATCTTCAAAGTGTCTTTGAACTTATTGAATTTTTTTTTTTTTTTTTAACCAAACCATTCGTCTCTTCCACGGCAGTGTTTTCACAGATGTAGACGGGGTCCTGTCGTAATGCTCTGCTATGACAGCACTGTGCCCGATTTTAAATGTTTGGGACACCTTCAAGGTCTGCAGCAGCTTGATAACGACTCAGTCATTTGAATTAGGTGCGTTTGAGTTGTAAAAGAGCTTAAACATGCTGAGTTGAGGAAAAATGAATTACAGGAAGTTTGATTGGCCAAGGGCAATAGTAAAAAAAAAAAAAATGTGTAAATGATTATAAGGACATTTTGATTTTTCATCTTTAAATTTCCTTTACTCGTTTGTGACTTTTTCTGTGCTTTCAAGCTTTCTTCGTTTTGGATTGTCTGTCTACAGATGAAGACCCGGAGACATCAGGGGATTTTGGCAGCGGTGGAGCCGTCATTCTCCTCGATGACCAGGAGGAGGACTCATTACAGAGTGGACGGAGCCGGCAGAAGAAGAGACGGGGCCGGATCCACCCACGGGGAACCATTGAAGATGATGAGGACGAGGAAGAGGACAAGGATGATGAAATCGGCTACGTTTGGTAGCTCTGCTCCATTTTACTTTGCCATCAGCTGACCAGGAAACTCCGTTAACTCAGCACAGATCTGAAGCCATTCCAGTGTCTCTTCCTCCAAACATCTTGGCAGCAGTCCATCTTTTGACCCACTCTTGTAATCCCGGCCCGTCATCCAAATCTGTCTCTTCAGTGACCTTCAAACCAGCCTCTTCATTTTCAAGTGTTTCACTCTTTCCACAGACAAAAAAACTGAAAGCTTATTACATTTCAACAACTGTCAAGCACCTGTTCTGCTGGAGCTGTCCGCTCCATGCTTTTACTTCTCCACAAACCTGCAACTACTGCTAAAAATAGACACTTCTCAATGATATTACTCCCTCTATTCCCTGTCACTCTTCCCGCTGTATGTCAGAATCTCTGGTCAGTCTGTGAGCCCAAATACATTAGCTGATGTGTTGGATGTAAATATGTTTTTCCTCCAGGGAATCCAGTCTGTGGATTGCCTTCCCTGTTGATCTATCAGCAGACCATCTTCATGTTCTGTGTTCCACCGTCGGGCTCCTGCCAGTGTTCAACAGTGTTTTCCCCGAATCGCTGCCACAAGTTCCAGGCTCTGAGATGATCCCTCTTTTTTCGTTATTTCATGGAGGATTGTAAATTATTTAATTGTTGATCTTGAATGTTCCAAGAAAGCCCAGGAAGCAATGAGATTAAAGATGTATTGTCGTTGTTGTTGCATGTTTCTCATCGTGTTTCTGTAAAAGAGAGATTTACTTGGCCAGGTCTAGCTCTATGCATCTCAAAACAGAACGTGATGCCTATTTGGCTGCTACAATACTTTGTTGCTATGTTGATGCTGTCTAGTGTCTTTTCGGTTCTTCTCCCAATCTCAGGAGGTAGGAAGTTGCTTTTCAGAGTGATAGCAGTGTAGATATGTGAACTGCAAGGCCTACAGTCCGAACCTGTGGTTTTGCAGCAAGCTATTATTTTACTAACGGGCGAGTAGGGCTGCTGAGGCTTTTTGACCGTGCATGGACACTAGAGGGAGAAGCTGCTCCTGAGCTGGGAGGACACATATGAAGTCAAAGCAGAGAGGACACCCTGCTTTTCCTCCCAACATTGGATATCTTCAGTGATTGAAATTGAAATCTTCACCATGTCAACTACGTGAACTTTTATTTGTAACTTTGAAAATTTAAGTAAAGTGGCACTTTGGGTGTCTTTTGAAACGTACAGGTCTGTGTCCGCGTGTCTCTTGTTTTTCGGGTGATTCATTTCCCTTATCCATTCATCATTATCAAGTCAAAGGCTAGTGGAGCAGATCTCAGCTGATAACAAGGAGACAGACAAAAACACCCACTCAAATCTATGGGGGATTTAGGTTCTACCTTTTATGCAATTTTGAGGAAAGGAAACCAGAGAACAAAGACAAAATACACACATGGAGAAAATGCAAATGTTTCCTCACTTTAGGAACACAGAGCTCACCACTCTACCACCGTGCTGATAACAATAATAATTTTCCCTTATTTTGTTTCTCTTCACTATTTCAAGATTAAATAACGGCGCCCTTGAGAGCATCGCTCATCTTACTTTGAAACCACTCATGCATTGGTATGAGTTTCATCTGCTTTGGGCGTTTACTCTTTTCTAAAGCCCAGATTTCTCTGCAGTGGAACAATCAAAGCTCTCCATCAATTGTGACCTTTTCCAGGCCTGAGAAAGCAGTATCCCCCGTTAGAAGCTGACATAAATGGCTGCAGTAGAAAATTCTCTTATCACTTGCTTTTCAGACAGCAGAATCGCAAAGCCACCAGTTCCCAAAAGAACATAAAAGCTTAATGAGTGTTTTTGTAATATCACTGGCTAATGGGACAGCTAACCTCACTGGCTTGAAACTGAATGCTCAGCACTTTAAAAAACACATTGAACCAACAATCACAGGCTCAAAGGACAACCAAATCTTCTGGCTTGAAAAAATGCACAATCAGCAGTTCATAACACAGTCTGTCAGATAGAATAGACAATGGGTTTAACAATGTGCTTCAAATTATGCCTGAAGCTGGGGTATAATCACCCAGTTTTGGGGCCCAGACTACTGCATCATCTTCTTCTGTCATTGTACCTCTTGGCATGAGTTGTGAAGAAAATTTCTTGTTTTCATCACATGCTGCATCAGTCAGCTGCTTTTTTTACTGTCATTTTTTTTTTTTTTTTTATCCATCCAATTTGAATCCATGCAATATGGGCAACTGGGTGTGTTTTATAGGTCCAGTTATTGTTTTCTCAGGACATTTTATATTTTGATGGTCAAGTCATGGAACCACAAAATGTTGCCACTTAAAGGAAAAGGTTTGATATAACATGATCATTATAAGTCATCTTTGCTAAATGTGAAGCCACTCAATAGTTCATTAGTGGACTTCACAAGACAAATGCACATTGGTGATTACTTTTACCCATTGTCTTCCTCACGTACATGTACACACATACACCCCCAGTTTTATTAATGTTTCTATTTTCTTTGGTTCTCCCACTCATTCTCCCAGAGCGTGTTTCATCTCCATCTCAGTGAGGGGGATGTGCGGTTGTGTTTTATCCCCAGGGCAATTCATTGCTTCTCTCATTTCTTTATCGGATACTCTGCTTTATTAACCACAGATGGCTTCTCTGTTGGTTGATCCTCCTATCAACAAAGGGTCTCCATGGAGACTGGTGATTTCAAATGGGGGCATCATCCTATTGGTCACCTTTTTTTTCGGGGGGGGCAAACAAAACTATTTAAAAGAAGTTACTAGTGCACTCAGTCATTTTGTCTTTCTTGAATTAGTGTTTTCAACCTTCTCTCTTGAAGCTGCTAAATAACATCTCATGAGAAAAGTATTCCTCCACCTACATTTGTTTAATCTTTATCGATGCAAAAGTATGCAAAATCTTCACCTCCTTTTTATTTGGTCAATTTGAGAGGTAGCGAAACAATACTTTTAATATTAGTAGTCATAGTGAATGCAGCTTTCTTCCACTTGACAGGATAGCTAAAGAAGCTTAATGTCTATTTCTTGACAGAAATTCAAATAATATATTCAAAAATGGAATCTTATCCCCTAATGCAAACAGTCATTTAGAGAAGATATATAGATTAACACATGAATAAGCTATTGTCTGAAAAAGGAATCTGAAATACTTTAGACATCAACTTTGTCAACAAAAAAAAAATAAAGAAAGCACATAATTCAAGCCATAGGATGGTAAAGTGTAACACATTTCTTCTTTTGCTAAGCTATTAAACTTAATTAGAGATCAAATACATTTTTCAAGCAAAAATAATAGATTTTCTTTCGGGGATGTCAAGAGAGTGACATAGAGGAGCGGTGTTTAAAACTGTTGCCTTATAGTATGATGGCGGTACAAATCTGCTGGCACTTTTGTTGTGAGTTTGCAAGATTTCACTGTGTGGGTGAGTGATCTACTCGACTCTACTCTGATTGCCCGCTTCTGTCTCTGTTGTGTTTATCTCTGTGTGTTTGTCCTGTAATGGACTGAGAGTACCTTGAACATTGGTCTGCGTTGGTAGAGATGGGCTTCATGGATGGATGATGGATGATGGATGGATGGATGGATGGATGATGGATGATGGATGGATGGATGGATGGATGGATGTCAAAAGATTCATATATCAAAACATTCATTGGTTGATGATAGATAGAGGAACCAAGGATCAGCAACACACATCACCCTCATTAGAGCTTCACTTTGACTCACTCAAACATGCTACATTAAAAAGCTGCAGAGCACACGCCACCTTATTAATATTAACCATTTAAGACCCATATTTAACAAGGACAAGCTGTCCAGGGAGTTTGCTCACAGCTTTGCACATACACCATGTAACTAGGCCACGTGCCAAGATTTCTACTTTACAGGTGAAAAGTCCAAGTGTCTCTTCAAAGTCCTCAGGGTTCGAGGCTTTGCTCCTTCCTCCCCGAGTAGTTGTCATTCTAGCTGTGTGATCAAGGACCGATTTAGACCTGCAACCCCGGGGGAGTGCAATTAACTACCTGACAGGACAAGAATCCAGCAGTGCTCCAGAGCCTGAGGACCAGATTTGAGGCTCACTGGTCTAAAGCCTGCCTATGTAATTGGTAGAGACATTGTAATAAATAGGGATCATCTCTCTCTAATCTGTCACAGCCCACCACTTCCTCTCACACTCTTTTTCATGCTTGGCTGCCACTGAACCAGCCAGCATGTGGATGCTCTGAACAGACCCCGGCATGCCCCCCAGTGGAAGTATCTTGGATCATTCACCTCCGTGTGGTTAACAGCTACAAATTTGCACATTTTGGCTGCCTGTTAGGTCTCTGAAACAGCATCAATTTACTGGTCACAGCTTCCTGCTAATTAATTAAATAGGTAGTAAAAATGGTTTCAGTGGCTTCATTCCTGGCAAAACAGATAAATTAAACAGGAGCGTTCAGGTGAGAAGTTGGTGGAGAGCAAACCAGGATAAAAACACTGCCCTATTGCCTTCACGCAAACAAATGTGTTTACCTGCTTAGCCTCTGTAATTCATTTTTACCTCATCTGATTGGTGTATATCAACACTAAGTCCACCTTGTCCACCAGGATTTGTAATTCTGTTTTCCCTCGGAAACAAACCCAATTATTTTTCATGCAACACAAATGTGACTTGAATTTGTAAACAGAGTGTGGACCACCAGTGCCCTCTGGTGGATTACTTTCCACCCTGAATGGATGACTAGTACTTAGTAGAGTGTTATGTGGCCAGAAAAGTTGAGAGGCATTGTGGTTGCATACGGATTTGAAGCATTGGCCCTTTTAGACCACGTTCCTCTAGCAGAAGCATTCACACAAATATAGTGCTGGTGAATAGCAATAACATTTTAATGATCATCACTCTAACAGTGTTAAAAGTCATTTTCAGTTGGAAGATCTATTTACAATTTCATAAGGTTAACATAGTCAAAGCATCAAACTTTCATAACAAAGGCATTTTTTGAACATAAAAGACACCAAAAATACTTGAAACATTATACTCTTTTGTGCAATGGTGTGGTTCATTTCTTGTAAAATCAGAGGTGAAGAAGGAAAGACCTCCTTGTCTTGAGTGTGTGTGTATATATATATATATATATATTGATATTTAAAAAAAAAAAAAAAACATTTGGGTTATGGCTGTCCAAAAAGGCACTGGATTTAAAATGTACATAACGTTTTTTGCTCCTCAGTTTGATTTTGTGCAACTCCATTCATGGTAGTTAATAAACCCATAAAACATTTGCACTTTCAATAGCATAGCCATATCCTTTGATGTGTTCAATAAGTCCACACTGTTCCGATGGAGCTGAGTCTGCGTTCGGTGACTCCTCTCACCAGCGGTTACTCTGAGCTGCAATTTCCACATCCAAGATTCGTGGAAGGCGACCGCTCGCACCACCTTCCAAATAGCCAGGCTTGACAGTCGGTGTGTCAGTCAGTCTCCTCTTGCCCGTGTTCAGGTCTGGATGAGACATTAAAAGATTTCATTATTTCATCTGTGGCAAGCACAACCCATATCTGTGCCAGATGGAGGCGACAATATGGATCTATGATATGCCCACTAGATTCTCACCTGAGATTGCTAATAACATCTTGCGTCTGGCTCCAAAAGTGGAGACGCCCACTTCCTTCAGGTCTTCATCCGACAGGGTGAGAAATGTCTGGTAGTCGATCTGGATGAGCACAGATAGCAGTCACATCATGACACTCTTGTGTATTGCATAATTGATTTCACTGAAATGTAGCCTTGTGTCTATACTTCAGGCATTGCAGCAACACAGTATATTGCACCACTTACAACTGATGTGTAACAATACGTGATGATGACATAAAATCGCATAACATTTGTAACTCTACCAATGTGCACAGTCTGTGCACAGCTTGCATGTTCATCATGTACATAGATTTTCTCTCAATTCTGGACTATACAGCCATACATATCTATTGAATTGGTATCTCCACATTTACTCGATGACTGTATTCCTCTGTGTGTTTGCCCTGTGATGGACTGTTGACCTGTCCAGGCAGTACCCTGCCTTCATCCCTAATCAGCTAGGATCAGCTCCTTGTGAGCCTTGGTCACAGCAAGCAGTCCAAAAGATTAATGGATCACATTTCTATGCAACTCGTTGAGTGTTTGTTTTTTTTCTTCTTTTTTTCCCTCTTTTTTTTTTTTTTACCTCTTGTTGTTCAAACACATCAATGTATTTGATTAGGCCAAGCTGGCTGAGCAGCTCAGGCAGGTCATCCGTCATCGTTGGAGAGAGGCTCCTCTGGCTGCAGGTTGATGCCCTTCTCGATGAGCACAGACCTTCAAAGTAGCTGTTGCTGCTCATGAAGCTGTCCACTAGCAACCAAGAGTAAAAGTTTAGAGTAAGAGGTAAAGATTAAAGGCAGAAGAGAGGAAGTCGTCTTAGCTGTTTTACCAAACTGGAGAGCAAAAGAGGTAAAAACTTACAGTTTTTGTCGTGTCTGTTTCTGTTTACCGAGGATGAAAACGCAGGAAAGGGAGAGGTGGACGAGGTAAATGTGGAGGGGGGTGAAGATGGGGAGGACGAGGATGACGAAGAGGAGGAAGAAGAAGAGACAGGCAAGGATGAAGATGAAGAGCCACGTCTATCCCTCCAGTTCTCTGAGTCGCTCCCATTAGCTGCCTTCATCATCTGAGCAGCCCAAGACTGGAAGCAGACGAAAAACGTTGATGGCATGACATTTAAACTTTTGGATGAAAGTATTTCACACAACAGTAACAAACATTACGGATGGATGGATGGATGGATGGATGGATGGATGGATGGATGGATGGATGGATGGATGGATGGACAAAGCTACCCTTCATCAAAATTTTGTTTTTCTTCATCTCTCCTTCCCAATTTTCATGAGACAGATGGTTGTTAATGGCCTCAAATTGTGTGTGTGAGCATAATATCCATAGATCCAGTGGTTCAACAAGAAAAGACATTTTTCATGTTTCTAAACTAGCTCATTCGACCCTGTAGGCTGACCTATGACAGTCCCCCTCACTGAATTATCAATGCAGTGTGCATGGCTAATGCTTTTCCCAGTTGCCTCAGTCTCAAAAGAAAATTGAACTCGCTGGAGGAATACCTCACACTCTTATTATCGCAAATGAGTCTGCTGCTCTGTCAGTGGTTGGTGGGCAGTCAAAGAGCGGCCATTAAGGGAGGTTTTAAACAAGCAGAGGAGATGAGCTGAAACAGCTCAGGTAAACAGGTTCCTGTGTTGACCGAGGCGATGCTATCAGACCCCAGGTAATTGAGCGTACAAATTGGCGGCGCTTACCACACAGTGAGATAAATGCTCCAAACTGTTGGAGAGCAATACTAATAGATGAGACTGTGTTACTGAGCTCCGATAGGGATGTTTGCTTTTCTGCTCTGCACCCAAAAAACATATTTCAAAAGACTTTTACCTAAAACTGCAGTATGTCTAGAAAACACCTGACAATCCAAATCAAGCACATTTTCGATTGAGATTACATCTGTTTGTAAAGATGGAAATCGAGCTCCTTCATACCTGTTGCTGGTTACCACTGGTGCTCAGGTATGGTTTGTAGTTGCGACGGCTGATGTTGCGAAGCTCTTTGACAGCTTCTGCTGGCATGGATTTGGAGAAACCAAGGCCACTCCAAGTGTCTGTAGGTGTCCGCACCTCAGTCACCACAGGCTTCCTCTGCATGGCTGACAGTGGTGCAAAATCAATAATGTAACTTTTTATTGTTTTAAATTTGTAATAAATCCTGATATGTTAGCAGCCAATAAGTTCATTCCATTAAAATGTTGTATATAATAACCTTTATTGGCTTGTGACAATTAAAAGCACAATACTAAACCTCTCCTGGTTACCCAGCTTCAATCTTTTTCTTCCATCCTCTTAACCCTCCTTTTCAACAGAACTACAGTTTTCACGTGCAGCATGACATTTCTGTACTTTGAAACCAGCCTCATTACCTTGGATAATTATCATAGTGCTTCCTCATGCAGATGATTAAACAGACAAAATATATCATGGGCCGAGACTATGTTGTGCAAAATGGGTCAATAGCAAATACTTACAGCCATAAAACACAACATTCTACTGAAATGAGATGCATAAATATCCAGTTAAAATTGACATTTAAGCCTAATTTTAATCACCACACCTCATTGTAATAATGTATCTCAAGGCAGGAAGAAGAAAGTGAAGAAAACAGTGGGGGGTTTGTCTCCAATGGGTTAGATCGCTCTTTTTGTTAAGATATCACAATAAAATAGAGATAAGCCTTTCTTTTTTCCTTTCTCTAAATTAAAGCCCAAGTTGAATCTAATACGAATTTAATAATGTCTGACAAACACAGTGAAGCCAGCAGTCACCTAATGTCAATTTCCCTGTTTAAACCTAATATCAAGGCAAGTTTTTACCTTAATATCAAGGATAAAGAGACAGGCAGACAGACAGACAGACAGAATGCTGCTGGGGAACAACCGGAAAGATTGTGAATAGAAAATATTATTTTCTGTGTCTTCTCCACAATGTAATACCACGTAAGCACATCCTGGTGGGAGTTAGATATCGCTCAGTATGAATCTCAGTTTGGAAAACATTCTAGTTTCTTACTCTCCATTCATCAACATATTTAAACATAGAGTGTCAAAGCCAATTGAATCATCCTTTATAACTCCACTTGGTTTCAGATTGATATATTTAAAAAAAAAAATGTCTCAGTTTCCAAAAGACTCATTTCACTTCAAGGATCTCATCATATTTCAAGTTAATATAATTTGAAATTTCCTGGTTTCCACGGCTTCATTCCAATTTAAAGTTCTGTCAAACTGAAATGAGTTGGAATATTGGTCATATTTCAAAGGTTGGAGAGATTAAACTTGAATATTAACACAAGAAAGTCTGGATCTTCTCTGGGTAATATTATAGGGTGGTGTCCTGTCCACAATAGTAGGAATAAGTCAGTATTTCAATACAGAATCAATTAATAATAGCTGTATAGGATGAGTCAATGGCTTGTGTTTTTAAATTCAAATGCCTCGATGAATAAGTAAACTGTGAATTTACAATGAACACCAACACAATATAATTCAATTCAATATTTACATTAATATCTAAAATACATCATAATTTTTCAAGATGCTTCACCATGATACTGTGTATAAACAGGAAAATCAAAAGCTATTTGCAGCTAGTTTGACTGTAGTAAAATAAGCTCTGGTGACCAAGCACAGGAGAAACAGGCATGCCAGTTGCACACTTATATACACAAGCATCTAACTTGCATAAATCCAATGATCCTTTATATTGCTTATGGTTCCCGACAGTAGATAACATTCAAATCCTCAAATGTTAAATTCATCAACGAGAACCTGCTGCTTAAGGTGAGACAGATTGATAAGAATTTTCAATCACATTCATGTGTTTTGTTATAAACTATCTGTAGCATGTATCAGCACTCATATCTGTCTGTCTGTGGAGAATGCTTCGCTGGTTTTCCACAGTGTCGTTGGTATTCTGACTTCAACAAGCTTGTGTTGAATATTGAATCACAACCAGTGTCTTTGGAGCATGTGGCACACTTAATGAAACTTGAATCTTGAATGCTTAGATGTGTGTACAAACTGGACTGGCGAACAAGTGACCTTGAACATCCTCCATGTATGAATGTGATAACAACAAATTTAAAAATAAACTTCCAGCGTAAGTCCACAAAGAATGTAATATCAACAGGATTAGAACTGCTGTGCAGCCGATTGTGTGTGCATGTGACTATCTGGATGAGTAAATGTCCCATTCATGTATTGGCATATGGGTGTCTTAATGACTGCAAGGCAGATGGCCCATTCAAACTGCTAATTCATAATCCCATAAAGCAACACTGAGGGACTTTGGTACCATTTGGCAGCAGATCTCTTCAGTATCTCTCATTCTGCATGATGGATGAGGCTGCGTTCTCCCGTGTCTGAGTTGGTGCAATAAGTGCGTGCATGACAGTGCAAAACACTGTGTGTGAATGCATGTGCATGTTGTCTGCATTGTATTTCTACCCCTTGTGAATTAAGTGGGAGTGCCAGTGCTACTCCATTATAACTTTGGCACAGTGTAGCCCACAAACAGGCCCCCGTCATCAGTTGTTTTGGCAGTGAGTGAAGCTGCAATGGGGCCTCTCAATCAAACTCCTTGTTTTTCTCAGGATATTAATGTTATCCTTTTAAAACACACGTAAATAAACCCCAAAAGCTTTCTTTATTTAGACTAATCATTAATGCTTTTTGTTTTTTGTTTTTAACAATGATATGGCCAAACATTTGTGCTTTCACAGCCAACAGAAAGAGTCGTCTGGTTAAGTGTTGTTTCATAAGTCTAGATGAAATTGTTGCGCAATCTGCATATTGTTCAGCTCCCTAAAAAACAGCATGGATGTCCAAAAGTGAAGATTTTTTTGGTAGAAAAAAAAAAAAACCTATCTACTGTACGTGTTTTATTGCAAAACTCTGAAAAAAAGTCTTCTTACAATTGTATCATTCATTTATTTATAAAGGCACCTAGATCAATATAAAAAGGAGTGCTTGCTTCGCAGTGCTCTGACTGTTGCTACATTTCTGAAACCACAAAACTATTAAACATTTAGGAGCACTAACCTCTGGTTGCCAGCAGTTTCTTCTTCTCATAGTCATAATCCTACAAAGCACAGACAGGAAACAGCGTAAGTAAATAATGCATGGAATTGAATTTTTTACCCCTCCCTTTGGATGGTGGGGGTAAAAGGCAGCGGGAACCTCATTTACGACAGGAACAAACATAGGCATGAAACAACACTTCCTGCTGCTGTGGTGGTAAACTTGTTAAACCTCCTTGCATAAAGCTTTGAGCGTGAGAAATGACAAATAAGAACAGGGGGAGACCACCAAAGCCAGTTCTCAGAATCAAATGTCGCCAAGGTCAGGGGTGCGTAGATCAGTAGATTACATAACATCTCAAATGAAATGTTCCTGCTGGTTTTAATCTGCATTGTTGGCATTGATTGGACAAAGGTTAGTGTTAGCCCCTCTTATTCTCACTTGAACAGTCCTGCGAACCAGACAGACATTTGTCTAATTTGAGTTAAGATCTGTACAAGCTTTGGAAAAAAAACAGAGGAAATGTGTTCTTATCGCAGGGCTGGTTCAGGAGTTCTTCCAGCAAGTTCAACACACATCATTCAGGCATAGCTTTTTTTGTTGTTTTCTCAAGGTCCTGGACGACTCCTGTTGTGTGGTAAATGGCATGTACAACAATAGATTGGTTTTAGGAGCAGCTAGCTGAGGCAGGAAGTACAAAAATCTATAAAACACAATTACATGGAAAGACAAGCAAAAAGCTAATCATTTGTGGGAAGAGGTAGTGCAAATATTTTGCAGAGACGAGTTCTGCACTTCAGTGTCTTGCCACCTTGAAATACAAATAAATAGGCATTTTCTTGCAACATACAAGCCTATAAAAATTAACATGTCTTGTGCATGTTAATTGGGGCTGTTATTCGTGTTTTCTGTCAATGTCAGTGATTTATATCACATCGGGCTCCATGTTTCAAGCTCATGTCTTTGTCTTCATGTGTTCTATATATTTATGTTTCATGTTGAAGCTAATGTCCGTGATCCAGTTCATGTCTGGTTCAATGTTGATGTCTGTGGAATGTTTTCATGTGTTCATCTGATCCCTCCCCTGGTCACTCATTACTCACACTCACCTTGAATTTTCCTAACTGCCCCTCATTACGTCTTATTGTCTGGAATGTGTATATAAAGCAAGCTTTTCTTTGGTTTTGTTACCAGCATAGAATCAACGCCTCCTGCCTAGTTTCCATTTAATTTCATCTCGAGTTTTGCATTATTATCTGTCGGTTCCCTGTTGTGTTCCTCTTCCTGAGGTTGGTCCACAGCTTGAGACTTTCAATGAAGTATGACCATCTTTAATAGAGATTGCTTTCAGTTTGAAGAAAGTCTGTTTCCATCCTCCATCCACATTACCTGACAGTTGTTTTATGTTCGCAGTGCATAATTCTGTGAGAAAAGTCTTCTGGTCTTTTGTTTTTTTGTTTGTTTTTTTCCCACTTACCTCAGCCTTGGATGTGTCAGCACAAACATTTAAAGCCAGAGTCATGTCTTTCCTCAAACTGTTCCTCCGATCAATCCGCCCCCCTTCAACATCTGCATTCAACAATCTGCAAACACACACAGAAAAACAGGCTGGTAAGACACGGCCAGGTAAAGTTCTGATATCTGCGTGCAATATCTGAAAACTTATTTTCCATTGATGTGACAGCACCAGTGCTGAAGAAAGATTTATAGAAACTGACATGATGGTAAATAATTAAGGAGTAGGCTATGTTGGATGAGAGCCACTCCATTAAAACTGCTTACTTTGCAACGTTTTCTTTCTTTCAATCTGCAGAACTACAAAGAATAGAATGAGAAACTAAGGAAAAGGCAAATATAGATGAAGTCGATGAGCTTTCTTTACGCAATACAGCTTTTCATATGGGCAATTAAGATCTGTGGCTTGTACGCATACTAGATAGATCTAGTGTACTGAAGTACACGTCATGTTTGTTTTTATCTTTGTTTAGTTGGTTCAGGTTGAAAACACACTCAGGTTAAAACCCTCCATGTGCACTATGAACACTATTAATGCTCACCGGTATGTCAGCACCTGCCCTGTTGAATGACGTCGTCCCTCACTGAGAACTTTGGTGATTTCAGGTCCTTGTAGACTCCCCCTCCGACTCCCGAATCCCGCCCTGCTGATGCTGTAATTCACCGCATCGCAAACCTCAGACGGTGGCATCGCCTCACATTCGTTGTCCGACTGGCCGGACTGGTCGTCATTTTCAAGAATCTGTAGAGGAGTAATAAGTCGGTTTACGTTTCTTTGGAGGTGGTATTATTTCTTCTTTCTGATAATCTGACAGCATTTTCACAGCGAGAAACCTTCTCCAGTGGCCTGCAGTCCGTCATCTTCAGTGTCGTCCTCCCCTCCTCAGTGGGAGAGCTGAGGCCTGGAGGGGGTAATGGTCGAGGCTTCGTAGCTGTTAAGGGCAAAGGACCTGGTCAGCAAGACAGAGCATGACACCAAAAGTGAAAAGTTAGTTGGAGGGGTGTGATTGAATAGTTATTTTACATGTTCAGATATTATATATATAATATTAATATCAATGATCAATATCAATAATATCAATATTAATATCAATGAATTAATAATAATAATAATATATAATATATATTATTATTATTTACAGTATAAGATATCTGAGGAGAAAAACAAATGGTGACTGTTATCTTTCATATCATTTCCAAATGAGTGTTTGTTGATAGACATGTAGGTGTAATGATTACAGTTGCACAATTAAATTATCTATGACTGATATGATCAGAATAAAAATCAAAAGTGTTGACAAACATCTTTTTTTTTAATGTAGATGAATGTATTGGTGACATCATTGTTTGGATATTGACCAGCAATTCCACCCTTTAAAATTCCAACCATCCAAACAGTTGTTATGGACACATTTTTTTTATACACTTACTTTCCCAAGAATTAAAGTACTGACGTATATTATTCTCCAACTGATATAGAGGGGGAGGAATTTAATGAGTTTGTCCTTCCTCCATCTCCTTTTCAAATATGTTTGTATGTTTTATGTATCATGGTGTAGGATCCATTTTAATTTAAAATTGAAATAGATCCAACATTCATTCATTTAATAATTTATGAAGTGTTATTCCATCATGGATCATAATATGTACGAAATCCTTTTTTTCCCCCTGCAATCAATCTGAGTAAATGTGGTGCTTTCTATTCATCTCAGATACTACAGGCTGGTGTAGCAGGAAGACAAACAAGGGAGGCAACTTGCACCATTGTCTGCTGCTATGTTTGTTTATTTGTTTGTTTTTTTTAAAACCAAGTTTTTAAAATTCTGAAAATGAAGTTCTTCTTTTCAATTCCACCGGTAGCATGCTCACCCTGCTCAGAGAGACGGAGCTGCTGCAGCAGCATGTTGAGATAGTAGCTGGTCAGTCCACCTCCAGGAAGGACGGGGTCAGCGGTCAGCTCCATTACCGGGGCAGGCTCACAGGAATCCAGCCCCAGGAGCAGACAACGGGCCTCATAAAGGCAGGAGATGTTTCTCTCCAGACCCTTCACCACTACTGACTGACAGATATGCACCAGTACAGATGTTTTCATTAGTATTCAACACTGCGGCATGAGAAACTGCAGGGGAGAATAGTTTTACATCCAAAATCGATGTAAGCATTCGAGAAATATTTCAGCGGACATTTCTTATTTAATTCTATGAATATGAAATACGCAATCACAAAGTCTATAAGGCTGTTCGATTCATTGTAAATTGAAAAGGATGTGATTGGCAGCTGTCAAAACAAAAACATTTACCATATTGTAATGTGACACATATTACAAGCAGGAAAAGCTGCAAGCATAAAATGTACCTTGCTTGTCTGTTTCACTTTAGGCTTGACACTAATGAAGACTCCCAGGTTTTGCATCATCTGAGCCAGTTTACAGGAATCTGCCTCTCCATCTTCACGCATGTCAAACATCAAACACACAGGCAGACAGTCCTAGTGCACACACACACACACGATGTGCACACACATACACACAATGCGCACACAGATATATACACACACACACCAGAAGGTAAATAAAAAAGTGAAAAAATTAAGAACACGTTCAGATTTTTGCTATTGCAGCAGCAGAGAAACAACAATACAATTTAATTTAATCAGGGGAAGAAATAATGACCAATGATTTATAGTTGAGTGTGTTTTAAAGTAATTTCTCTCACACTTATGTACAATTTATATTACGTAAACTACTTTACTACAACTGTAAAGTATTAGTCAGCTCAGCCACAATTTCAACTTAAAAATCTTTCAAGGCAAAATCAGGACACACCACAAAAGTTGTATGCATGCGCACGCACACGTGCGCGCACACACACGCGAGTGCCTGGTTAAACTACTGATGAGAAAAATTCACTTAAGGCGTGTGTGAGTTACTAAATAAGAGAGGATTGGACTCTGGAAAAAAAGAGAGAAATTGATTCATAAATAGATGATTTTTTCATCATGTAACGCTGTACCATGAGTTGCTGCCGAGCCAGACAGACTCCGTCGGGGCTGCCCTGGATCAGCAGTGACGGGGGACTCTGAGGAGCACTGAGATCCGGTAGGATGATTTGAGTCTGGGTCTGATGCATGACACTCAGAAAGTGTGCACCGTTCTGGCCCAACAAGAAGAGATGCTGCTGAGAGGTGACGTCGAGCTGACTGGTCACAATCCCAGCAGTGACCTCTGGTCCCAGCAGCAGGTCCATCAGGACCCAGGCCGCCTTCTGTCAAGTCAGAACACAAACATACATGTCAAAAGGTTTGTATAATTAATGATATCTCGGCAGTTTATTGGCATGCTGATTCATTAACTTCATGCTGACCTTGACAGCAGCTGCGTTGCCCTGAAGCCCCCAGACGGTGCAGCAGCTTCTATAAAATGAAGACTGTGCTGGAGGCTGAGGTGTCACAGCCCTGAAGCTCACGCTGACTCCCAAAGTCTGTACTACCTGCTGGATGAGTGGAGAACCTGCATCGGGGAGAGCCTGGGGCACCAGACTCACTGGCAGGTCAAAGGTCAAGGACAATGGCTGGAGGTCCTGGGACAGTAAGGGAAACAGTGAGGTGATGAAGGAGATGCAGAGAGGAGGGGTAAATGAAGACAAACAGAGACAGATAGACAGGCGCAGCTTTGACAAATACACCTGTCGTCTTTGTGCCAGACACCCGATTAATCACTCTATTGATCTATGTGTCTGACAAGAATGAAGAAATTGAGTGTTGAAACAAATAAAAAAAATCATCCAAGGCTGTCTCAGCTCAGATCACACATTGACCACTCACTCTTATCTTTTTCCTGGCCTCCTCCACGCCTTCGACTGGCCCTGCTATGGAGACCTGTTAGAAGCATATACATACAGAACATGTATATTAATTTGCTCTCAGCTTCCTGTCAAAACAGAAACCATTGACTCAATAAAAGTCTGTCCTTGAGATTGTTACCTGGTTGCTTTTCTCTCCGGCAGCGTTGTGGCGGTTGGAGTCGGGGAAATGGATGTGACAGGATGTGACCTCCATCACCTTTTTGATGTTTCCACCACCTTTCCCGATCACATGGGAGTGCTCTGTGTAAGCCACGTCCATTTTTAGAGTCACCTTGTTAACCTGGTTTTCACATAGACACTGGTGTCATTTGTGCACGTGTCAGCACCTGCTGCTGTACAGTAGGAGGACAGATTTTTAAAAGAGCAGAGCTACTTTCATATCTGACACAAATTACATCTTTGGAGGTTATATGTTCAGAAAACTGTTCAGGACACTTTGGAAAATGGTTTAGTGCGCTCACCCTTGTTTCCAGCACTTCTAATATCTTTTTTTTGGCTTCCACAACATTGGCTTTCTTCCCTTCTACCTTCACGTGTGGATCTATGAGGAAATTGTCATTTTCATGGCGATATGAGCATGTAAATTCAATTCAGTCGGCAGGTTTCACAGGAAAAGGAAAGAACAAAGAGCTTTGATTTGGGTGCAATTGAACCGTGAGGAATATCTCACCTTTCTTTGACTTGGCTCCTATCTTAAGCTTGGATGGCCATTTCACCTGAGTGTTGGTTTCTCTCATCACCTGCGGGAGCACAAACAATAGGAAAGAGTGAGATGCAAACAAGGAAGCTATCCCTGTATGCAATCCTAACCCATATAATCAGAGCACTCACAACCAGGCGCAGAGCAGATTTCTCTAATCTTAGAACACAAAGGCTCATCTGCATCTCAAACATTGAAATGATCAACCATCATAAATCCTGGAATCACCTTCTACAGACCATGAAACAAATATTTGAATTTGTTTTAAAGATGCTCTCACTGATCTGTGAGCTAAATTTTATCCAGAGGCTCACACAGTGATGAATATGAATGAATTTGGATTTCACTGATTGAGTGCTTTTTCCATTGATTTAGCAAAGCACTTTACATGACAGGTGGGAGATTGAACCTGCAACCCTACCAATTGAAAGATGACCGGCTTTGCCACAGAGTGAGCTGAAGGGTTTCTCGAGCAGCAGCGTAATTGTTTTAGGATTGTTGAAGCTCCAAGTGGACTTTCACTTACCCTTTCAAAAAACACCTCGCCTGTCTCGCCATCACCAAGTGTTGGAGCTGAAACACACAGTGGGCAAACATGAAAAAAAAACAAAGATAAACATGAACCAGATCCTGTATTGTGATTTAACAAGCAGAGTTGCTCAGCAGCACTGTATTGTTCGGTTTACAGCGCAGGCAATCATTCTGGAGTGTGTGTGAGACTAAAGTCAACAGTTAAATGTTGACAATATTTAAATGGGAACTTGGTTGAAATGTTCAGAGCAAAGTGGAACAAGAAGAGGGTTGCTGGGAACATCAACACTTTTTAAAAGGCCATCGCTCCATGGTGACATTTACAGGGTTCAGGAGGAGCCTCAGGAACGCCCTCAGCTCCCCCGCCATCACTCTGGGTTACGCTGGCCGGAGCTGAGGAATGGGAAGAGAACAGTGCAGGGTGGAGCAAGAAGGTGGTCGTCAGGGAACGCAGCCACAAATTAGCCTGGAGGCAGCTAATCTCATCAATGGCATTTGCTGACGTCAAGACCTCCCATGTCACCAAATATAAAAAAAAAAAAAAACAATTAAAAAAAGAAATAACAACTGCAAAAGTGAGTGGAACTGTGTAAAAAATCAGAGTGAAGTTCAGAACGTACAGTGACAGATTATTCCCTAAAGCGATTGGATGGTGTATTTACTGCTCCAGCAACAGCAAAATGAACAGTCCCAGCTGCACACGTATTAAAACAACTCACACTTATCAGAGCTGAATTCACTCAACCACTTTCCCATCAGAAGCAAACATCAGGCTCTATGTGCAGCACTGTCACAAAGAGTTTCCTGGCGACACCGGGGGAGGCATTCGTCATAAACCTGCCACGCAGCGATAACTAACAGAGGCAGTTACCTCTGCTTCCCAGACAGGGATGATAATAGCAAAAAAGGACTTCTGAATGCATTATCTATTGCAAGTCATAAATCACAATGATACAGCAACAGGGGTTTTAGTGGATGGCAGCTACTGATGGTGACAATAAGTGCGCAGCCAGCTGGAGACCCTGACAGACGCTCCGGGGTCAAGGGAGATAGCGGCTTCTATGAGGAGGATGCTATGATAACCATCAGAACAGAATAACTCCAGGAAAATGCGTTCTGTAAATCAGGATATGATAATAGACTTCATTACAGTGCCAATAAATCAGGCAGATTGCATTGACAGTAAAGATTTCACCCACCATACAGCATGGCCTCCAGCTTCTTCCTGTCAATCCTGAACCTCTCCTCCACCCAGTCAGGGTCCAGATTTTGTCCTTTCGCATTCTCTCGACCCAGAGTGGAGCCTCCCCCACCTTCCTCCTCTTCCTCGTCCTCTTTATCCTCTTTGTCACCGCGGGCCTCTCTGGGCTCTGCATTTGCGGCTGAGCCGGGTTCTACACTACTTTCAGAGTCGGGCTGCTGGCGTGCGATGGAGGCCGGCACCGGAGAGCTCTCCTCACTGGCGTTTGTGGCCATAGCAGGACTGAGCCCTTGTCAAGTGTTTGTGTGTGTGTAAGTCGTATGTGCTCATGTGTGTGACCAAGGAGACCAACAGGGAGTGAAAAAAAAAGGGGAGAGAGGGGCAAGAAACACCCCCTGGGCCTTTTCTTCGAATCCCCCGCCCCCTTCTCTTAATGTAATACACAAATCAAAGTCTTTCTTTCTCCTCTCAAGCTGCTTGAGGCTTGAAGGACGGGTTACTACAGCTTGCATGGATGTGTAAAAAAGATACACATCTCTGCACTCTCTAGCAGAGGGACTATGAGACGATCCACAACTTTAACTGGGGCTCTCTTTACTCTGAACAAATCCTCAGTAATCCTCAAATCAACGTTCACAGATTATCTGGATTGATAGTCAAGGTCCATGATCACACAAGAGCACACGCAAACACACACACACTATCCTCACCACACCAGCACACACAGCTAACATAACAAAGAGGTCAAACCCCCCCAGAGATTCCAGAGGCCAGGATGAGCGTAA